>BPLR01017250.1:0-24318 GCA_021605095.1 Caerostris extrusa | reverse complement strand
CCAGGCAAACTGCATTCTTTGTGATTTGACGGAACTGGTGGTGCCATTTCCATCTTAGCAGTGCTTCACAGCCAAGACGGCGAGAAACTGCCGCTACAGAACACTTAAGGCTTTGACTTTTTGAATTTTTTAAGAATTGACTTTGGTCAACTTTACTTTGAGAGCATTTCCTAGCCTTTATTTTTGTGTTTCCTATTTTTGTATTATTTCCGTTGGTAATAAAAAGTTTATTATAGAATATAAGTGATAAATTTTTAGAAAATTAAGAATTTGAATTTGTTTGCAAGATTAACCATTTCTGTTGAAAATCAGTGAGCTTTTCCTCCCATCGGCCAACAGCATAGAGTAATGCCAACCATAAAGATTGTTGCCAAAAATCACTTCACGCCATCGCTTATGTTAAACTACAAATCAACCAAGCGAGGATTATTAGCAAGAATAAGGAATATTTCTATGAATATTTGAAAAAATAGATGAATATTTACTTAAGCGTTCATAAATCATATAGCCCAGAAGAAGTATTTTTTTGTTCGTGCTGAATTAGGAAATTATACTATTTTGGTATTGTTGAACGGGCCATAATGACCTTAACAACCTGAATTATATAGCTACAATTTAATTTTTAAGTACATTTAAATACTTAAACTCAGTTTTTAATTATATATTTTACCTTTATATAATATTATTCTTATTATTTTATTTTTATGTTTAGCATCCTATTTTCCAAGTTTAAATTTTCGTTATTTGAGTTTACGAAAAAAAATAAATAGGTATTTAAACATACGTATTAAAAATCTTTAATTGTGCTTTTGTGCAGCAATTAAGCTTTTGTAAAACTTTGTTCTACAATTCAAGTTTTAAATAAAAAATTTAATGACACACTTCGAAAAATCAAAAAAGTACCCCATTCAAATTAAGTTTAATAGACTGTCAACTAATTAGCGATGTTTTGGCATCTCGCGGCTATTTTGTTTTTGGCGATGATAAGATTCTACAAATTATTAATAATAATAATCTAAGGTATTAATCTAATTAGTGGGTAATTATTAATCATAATGACAAACGTCGTTTTTTATAGTCGTTTTTTTATAAAAATATTGAAAATAAATATTGAGATTCTTTTCTCTTTCATTAAAAATATAATTATATTATATATATAACCGTCCATCCATAAATATATATATGTATACACTGAAGTGACAAAGTCATGGGATACCTCTTAATATCGTGTCGGCCCTCCTTTCGCCCGGCGAAGTGCAGCAACTCGACGTGGCATGGACTCAACAAGTCGTTGGAAGTCTTTGCGGGAATATTGAGCCATGCTGTCTCGATGGGCGTCCATAATTGTGAAAGCGTTGATGGTGCAGGATTTTGGGCACGAACAGACCTCTCGATGATGTCCCATAAATGCTCGATGGGATTCATGTCGGGCGATCTGGGTGGCCAGATCATTCGTTGGAATTGTCCAGAATGTTCTTCAAACCAATCGCGAACAGTTGTGGCCCGGTGACATGGCGCATTGTCATCCATAAAAATCCATCGTTGTTTGGGTACATGAAGTCCATGAATGGCTGCAAGTGATCTCAAGTAGCTGAACATAAGCATTTCCAGTCAATGTTCGGTCCAGTCGCACCAGAGGACCAAGTCCATGCCATGAAAAAACAGCCCACACCATTACGGAGCCACCACCAGCGAACAGTGCCTTGCTGACGGTTTGGGTCCATGGCTTCGTGGGGTCTGCGCCACACTCGAACCCTACCATCAGCTCTTACCAACTGAAATCGTGACTCATCGGACCAGGCCACGGTTTTCCATTCATCTAGGGACCAACCGATATGCTCACGTGCCCACGAGGTCGCTGCAAGCGATGTCGTTCTGTCAGTAAAGGCACTCGAGTCGGTCTTCTGCTGGAATAGCCCAAGAAAGCCAAATTTCTCCGCACAGTTCTAACAGACAAGTCCCTTGTACGTCCCACATTGATTTCTGCGGTTATTTGACGCAGTGTTGCTTGTCTGTTAGAATTTACGACTCTTTGCAGACGTCGCCGGTCTCGGTCGTTAAGTGCAGGCGGTCGACCACTGCGCTGTCCATGGTGGGATGTTATGCCTGAAATTTCATACTCTCGGCCCACTCTTGACACAGTGGATCTGGGAATGTTGAATTCCTAACGATTTCCGAAATGGCATGACCCATGACCCATGCGTCTAGCTCAACTAACATTCCGCGTTCAAAGTCTGTTAATTCCCGTCGTGCGGTCATCATCGTCAAAACCTCTTCACATGAATAACTTGAACAGAAATGAAAGCTCTGTGAAAGCACTGCGCATTTATACCTGTTCTACGCGATGCTACTGCCATCTGAAAATTTGCATATTGCTATCCATGACTTTTGTCACTTCAGTGTATATATATATATATATATATATATATATATATATACAGGGTGATTATAATTATTGATGATTGATTAATTAATGATGTATTAGCTCGATAAGATGGTGAGTGAAGGAGAAAAACAAAAGCCTTCTGAAATTGTTCGTAGTTAAAATTATTCCTCAATGCATAGCATATTGAAGAAAAACTGTCCTTTCACAATCACCAACCACTCTAGTGACTGCAACGTACTTCATCAGTGGCAACCGTACCTTCGTTCTCTTTTCACTGCTAGATTCTGACTTCAGAAAGCCAACCTATGGAATTTTGAAATGCCAAAAAAAAAAAAAAAAAACATTTATTTACTTAATTTCAAGCAAATGATAAAAATAGTGTGCTTTAGTTTAAGTAACTTTTAACATGATAAAAAATTCAGACAATTATTGAAATATATTGTGTTTGCAAGGACATAAGTGCAGGGTGACTATAATTAAAGTCCCACTTTCAAAATACTGTAAAAATAATTAAAAAAAAAAGAGCCCCTCGTCACAATTTCAAATTTGAACTGAAGATATTTGAAGAAAGGGGGAGAAAACGATATGACCTTAAAAAAAAAGTTACACCGATTTTTTCCCATCCAATTCGATATGACCTTGCCATGGTGGATGGGCTTTTCGCTCTCTAACAGCGTCACAACTGTTGAATGACTTGGAATCCATTTTTTTCTGTCAAAAAAACCGAAACTATTGAGCATATTGAACACTACAGTTGGTTTAAAAGTGATACTCATGCCAAATAAGTTGCAATAGCTATTCAAAATATCACTGGAAGCTGAATTCCCTTTCTTTTTGCAGTTTACAGCGCCATCTATTAATACACTTTGGATTTTTTTTTTTTTTTGATGCCGTACCGTTTCATCATAAAAAAAATCATCAAACAATATCAATACATCTGTTTAATTCTCTATAATTTACATATTTAAAATTAAATGAATGCGCGTGTGTACGAATGAATGTACGAATTTGAATGTACGTGTTTTTTGAAATTAATATTATTAATAAAACGCTTTGTTTCCTTTCTCCCCAAATACTACAACCCCAAGACATAGAACACCAGCAAATAGGAAGACCCAAGTCGCTGCTTTCAACTTTTATTTTATTTAACTTATAAATAGCAATTTTCTATAGAATGCCAAAAATGGGATTCCTCAACCAATAATAAAACTGGGTTTGTTTTGGGTGGCCAAAAATTTACTTTTTGGTGTTAACAGCGTCGTGAAAAACCAGTTCTTTTCTATCGAAACGTCCATCAAAAATGGAAAGGATTTTTTCAAATATCTAATTTAAAAATGGATTCTCGCCAGATCCCAATCTAAATTGTTATCCAATCAGCCTTCTGATTGGCCAGCTGATCTGTTTCACAATCAGGTTTCTGAATGGCTGCTGAGCTGAGACACGTAATTTTAACCTTTGGTGGTACAACTGTGTGCATCCAACTGTGGTTCAGAGCGCCAGAGCACTAGTGGGTTTTAATGATATCCAATATTTAATCATTTCAAATAGGTCAAATTACTTTACATTACAGTGATAAGTATTACAGACATAGAAATAAATTTAAATTAATTTTTTCATAAACTCAAGAAATACAAACTAAAGAAATAAAAAAGTGATATATATATATATATATAGCGATATTTGGTGATGTATGGCTGGCGCCAGGCTAACGGAAAAGTGTCTACGCTTTTTGCGATATTAGAGATCCGTATATAAAACTATCACCTTAATTTAACTTTATAAAAAAGTTCTAAAATTTTTAGCTTATACATGGAGATATACAGTATTTATTTAAATCCAATTAGGTTAGCAATTAAATGGGTTTTATTGATATCAAATTATTTAATCATTTCAAGTAGGTTAATTAGCTTACATTGCAGCGATAAGTATTACAGACAGAAATAAATTTAAATTGAATAATGAGGTTTAAAGTAAATTCTGAGAACTTACAAAAGTAAGGAAGATATTTTATTATCATTTTATTCTTTTTCGAACAAAAAAATATTTCAAATTATAGGTTTAGAACAAAAAATAATGATATTAATAATAATAATAATAATAATTCAAAACAAAAATTCAATTTTACTACCAATTTTGTAATTAAGTTCAAAAACAAAAAAGATGAGTAATATAAAACGCAATTTAAAGTTTTCATAAACATCAATCTATTGAATTTGAAAATTAAATTTGACTACCTTCGAAACTGGATAATTTATCTTTGGTCAAGGAAAGGCTTATGGTGCTTTTAAATTACTGGAAAAAGACTCCAGATGCAAAAATGTTAATTAGAATATTTTTCACTCCTTTGCATGTTTTTTATGACTCGTGTTGACCGCTTATAAAAGAGATATCACTTTGATGTACACTACAGGCCATTAAAATTGCTACACCAGGAAGAAATGCAGATAACAAAATAATATTTATTGGACAAATATATTATACTGGGAATAACAAGCGATTAAATTTTCAAGAAATTCGGTGTATAAAATCCTGAGAAATCAGTACCCAGAACAACCACCGCTGACAGTAATAACAGCACTTATATGTCTGGGCATTGAATCAAACAGAGATTGGATGGCATGTGCTGGTACAGATGCCCATGCAGCTTCAACACGATGCCACAGCTCATCAACCGTAGTGACTGGTGTATAGTGACGAGCCAGTCGCTCGGCAACCATGGACCAGACGTTTTCTATTGATGAGAGATCTGGTGAACGTGCAGGCCAGGGCAACAGACGAACATTTTCCGTATCGTGGAGGTCCGTGCAATACCGGCAGCATGCATTATCCTGCTGAAACGTAGGGTTTCGCAGGGCTTGAGTAGAGGGTAGCCACGGGTCGTGACACATCAGAAATGTAACGTGCACTGTTTAAAAGTGCCGTCAGTGCGAACAAGAGGTGACCGAAGACGTGTATCCAATAACCCCCATACCATCACACCAGGTGATGGGCCAGTATGCCGATGACGAAGGCACGCTGCCAATGTGCGTTCACCCCGATGCCGCCAAACATGGATGCCACCATCTTGATGCTGTAAACAGAACTTGGATTCATCTGAAAAATGACGTCTAGTCATTCGTGTTAGGTTCGTCGTTGATCACACCATTGAAGACGCTCCTGTCTGTAATGCAGCGTCAAGGGTAGCCGAAGCCATGATCACCGAACTGAGAGTCCATGCTGCTGCAAATATCGTCGAACTGTTCGTGCAGACATTGTTGTCTTGCAAACGACCCCAATTCTTGACCATGACGGGACTGCACGATCCATTTAGGTCCTTGCCGGTAACACGCTGGCTTCTAGGCTGCTGGTGATAGGGGGGCCGTTGATATCCAGCACGGCGTTCCGTATTACCGTTCTGAACCCATCGTTTCCATATTCTGCTAACAGTCATTGGATCTCGACCGACGCTAGCAGCAATATTGTGATACGATAAATCGCAATTCCGGTACGCTACAGTTCGAACTTCATCAGTCAGTCAGAAACGTGCTGGTACGCATTTCTGCTTTCTTACGCGGGGCATCACAACAACTTTTCACCAGGCAACAACGTTCAAACGCAATTCGTGTATAAGAAACCGGCTGAACGATTTCCTCATTTGAAAACATTGTAGGTGTCGCTACCGGCGACTGCTTTGTCTAAATGAGCTGAAAAGCTAATCCAGCCGTATTTTGGAAGATCGTAAATCCCTTGACAAAAATTGACAAAAAACAACACTAGTCGGAGCTGAACATTTTTTTTTCCTACGAAAGCTGTAAACGTTTTCGCAAACATTGCTTTTGGGCCTGAAGAGGCTAGCGCTCTGGCGCAAGGCACCACAGATTTCGGGTTCGAGTCCCGGTGATGTCATGAATGTTTGTAGTGGTTCGGAATCCACTTTAAACCTTAGGTCCCGGTCTAACATGATCGCAGAACGTTGCGGGGGTATTGTTACTCCGCGTCCTTAGTTTACCTTCAAGCTACACGTACCTCCTGGGGTAGTGCTAAATAAGTAACGTCGGTGCAGTGCCTTAAGACATCAAAGACAACTGTCTAAGTGTTTGCCAGTTATATTAGAACAAGAAAAAAAAAACAATGACAACTTCTTTTTTTTTTTTTTTTTTATTTCCATGGTGTACGTTTCAATTTCAATAATAAAAAAAAAAAAAAAAAATGTTATGAGAAATGTGTCTTTATTTACTCTAGGTTTAAATTGAGGCCAATGGTGAATTATGCAATGAGGAGGATCCGCAAGAAAAACATCTTCGACAGCTGGTTGGCTCGAAAACAAAAGCTCCATCATTGAGACAGAAAAGCTTTTTCTGTTTTGCAAAAGGTAAACACATTAATCAAGCCTTCCTTTGAATTACTTCCCAATCCAATGGGTACGTGTAAACAACACAAGTGTTTTGCTTAAAAACCACCGATGCTGAATTTGAATTAAGTTTTGAGAAAGATTTTCTTTGTTTGCTTTATTTAAATTTGGAGTGGCCAACCCAAATAATTTCGGAAATGCATCATAACTTTGAGGACCGCATATAAAATTATATCTCTCTCTATTAGATTTAGACCCACAATAGACATTTTTGAAAGAAAAATTGAAACATAACGAGTTATTATGTTTGTGTTTACTATTATTCTTACATGTAAACATGGATAATATAAAATTAATGATATTAAACGCACATTGTAAATAAATATATAACACTAAAAGGAAATATATAAATGTAAATGAAATAAAAAAAAAAAAAAAAATGAAACCATTAAAAATATTTATTTGACTAGTGCGATATGTGTTTATCCAGTCTTTCACTTAGCTTTTGCAAATCGATCTCAATTTGGGCATTTGCATATCGTAATGGATGTTTCAGGTGAGCGTCCGTAATGTTTCAGCGTGTTTTGTGTTGGGTCAATTTCATTTTAGAGAAAAAAAAAAAAAGGTTCGCAGGTGTAAGTTGAACCAAAAACGCTAACAACTTCAACTAAGAGTGGTTAGATCTGCTGTTAACAATCAACTGTGCGTCACTGAGGTCACTTAAAGTGTAACATAGAACCTGTTGTATTAAATGTTCCAAGATGAACGCGCATCATGAGTTCGCAGAATATAATTTAATTATTATGGGAACTCATAACTGTAAACTAATCAATAACACAGGCAATATCTGTCCTATATTCGCAAGAATATTATTTTAAAATCAAAGTTAATTTTTTTTCATCATTTCCACAGCTCATTTTTAAATATATGGATGAAAACACAATACTGCGGACGTTATAAGATAAATATATTTTGTAAAAGTGTGATAAATCTCAGGGCTGGAAAAATATTCAAGCCGTATCTTGCATTCCACCTCTGATTTAAATGGAGCCTGGCCTGTAGTGTAGAATAAATAAGACATAAAGTAAGACAAATATCTTACAAAACTAATTTTCAAGTACATAAAGATATATTCGCCCATTTTATTATGCTGTCATTCGCATATAGTAATTAACTATCGATTGGAAAAAACACACGGCTAACAAATTCATGTCGAACCGATTTTAAGCAGATCGAAGATGCTAGTTTATTTATTGGTAAATTTTCTTACGAAATTCCACCGGACAAAGGCACAAATGATCGTTTTTTTTGGCTGATTGAAAGGGAAAAATAATTCTTCTTGATTGTTTATCAATAAAAAAAAAATTTTAGAAAATAAAAATATAAATAAAAATTTGTTGTTCTAAAGCAGCTGGCAAACACTTTAAACAGTTGCTTTGGATGCCTCAAGGCAAGTGCTGCACCGACGTTACTCACTTACCATTACACAAGAGGTGCGTGTAGCTTGAAGAAAAGCTACGGACTCGGAGTAACAACTAGTAAACAAATATATTAACCAGGAAAAAAGCATCAGCAGTGCAGATTTAATTTGTACAATGAAGTGTTTTTAGAAATATAAATTTAAAAAAATATTTTTTTTCCTTTCTAATGCAGCTGGTAAACACTTAGACAGCTTGGGTCTTGGATGCCTTAAGGCAGGCGCTGCACAGACGTTTCTCACTTTGCATTACCCAAGGTGCGCGTGTAACTTGAAGATAAGCCACGGACGCGGAGTAACAATGCCCCGCAACGCTCTACGATCATATTAAACCGAGACCTACGGTTTAAAATGGATTCCGAACCACTACAAACATCCATGGCACCGCCGGGACTCGAACCCGAAACCTGTGGTACCGAGCGCTAGCCACTCGGCCATTCAGGCCCTTAAAAATATATATATATGAAGTTAAGAAAGCACGTCGAAAATATAATTTCATTGTCACATATACGAAATGTAAATATTAAAACGAAATTTTGTGATTCGTATAAACTTCCCATCAATGAGAATAACCTAAAGGTTAAAATTAACTTATAATAGAAAACTTGTTATTTCTTTTACATGCGCATGTTGAAAAATCTATTCTATATATCTAGGGATAATTCGATGCATTTTGCATCGTAGTTTTGCTTTCAGATGTAATATTTGCTTCCCGAATTTATATGTATTTTGCATCGTACATGTGCTTTCAGAATTAATATGCATTTTGCAACGTAAATTTGCTTACAGAATTAATATGTATTTTGCATCGTAGATTTGCTTCCAGAATTAATATGTATTTTGCATCGCAGATTTGCTTCCAGAATTAATATGTATTTTGCATCGTAGATTTGCTTCCAGAATTAATATGTATTTTGCATCGCAGATTTGCTTCCATATATAATATTTGCTTCCGGAAGTAATATGTATTTTGCATCGTAGATTTGCTTCCAGAATTAATATGCATTTTGCATCGTTAATTTGCTTCCAGATTTGAAGATACACTTCGCAATCAGTACGGTTTTCAAAGGTATCTTTTAAGACCATCCAAAATCGGATGTGACTGCCTGCTGCAAGTATACCACAAGGAGATACTGGAAGAAATCAGAGGAGCATCCTTTGCAGCTGTCAAGGCTGATGGCATGGCAGATGTTTCGGATCCTTTTCAAATTGTCATTGTTTTCATTTTGGGTTGTGTTAAATGGGTAATTTAACGTAACAGTATTTTTGGGGTTCTTTACTTCAGAACAATAAACAGCAGAGGAAGTCCTCTGCAGTTTTCCTTTTTTTCCTAACAGACTCGCATGAGAATTTTCTTATAGCCACATGTGCATTCACTTGCAACCACTTGAAAAATCCCTTGCAATTGCTTTTACATTCTTTTATAGACACGTATACATTCTCTTGCAATCTCATGAGCATTGTTTTACAGTTATATGGACATTTTCTTCCAGTCCAATGAGAATACTCTTACCCTCTTACAGTGGCATGAGAATTTTCTTATAGTACCATATGCATTCACTTGCAGCCACATGAGAAATCTCTTGCAATTATGTATACATTCTCTTACAGTCACATTGACATTCTTTTACAGTGAAATGGGCATTTTCTTCCAGTCTAAAAGAGAATCCTCTTGTATCAAAACATATTTTAGAGCATTTAGGCACAATCCATCAGAGAATGGGACAAAACTGATAGCTCAAACAATTGAAAGGGGGTAAATGTCTTGAAAGGGGGGAAGGAAGAACAATAAAATAAAAGCAGCTATAATGCTCACTTCACTGATAAATCGTGTCCACATTAGTGAGCGAAGGTTTTGAGAGTCGCACACCTAATTGATTATCTGTAAATTGGATGGAAACAGAAACGCACGCGACATTTTGTCAGTTCGACATTTGACACAGTTTTAAAGGATTAGATCAGAGGTGGGCAACCTAAAAGAACTTGCGGGCTACTTTGAAAATGCATCATAACTCCATGGACCGCATATAAAATTCCATATTCCCCTTATTAGATTTAGACCAATAGACATTTTTTGGGAATGAAAAACTGAAGCGTAATGAGTTGTTATTGCTGTGTTTACTATTATTCTTACATGTAAACATACTAGATTATATAATAGGAAGTTTTTGCATACCGTACATTAAAAATACGGAATTTTTTTCTCAATAGCGCGCATGCTCATAGGAAATTGCGCATGCGTATCTGTATTAATGTTCCCTATGAGCATGCGCGCCAGGGAGAAAAAATGCCGTATTTTTAAAGTACGATATGCAAAAATTCTCTAATAATAATGATACTAAACGCACATTGTAAAGAAATATACAACACTAAAATGAAATATAAAAAATATATAAATCTAAATGAAAACATTAAAAAATATTTATTTCACTAGTGATGTGTTTCTCCACTCTTTCACTTAGCTTTTGCAAATCCATCTCAATTTGAGTGTTTACAAATTGTAATGGATGTTGCAGGTTAGCGTCGTTTGAGCGTGTTTTGTGTATGGTCAATTTCATATTCGGGGAAAAAAAAAAAAAAAAAAACGATTCGCATGCGTAAGTTGAACAAAAAGCGCTAACATCTTCAACTAAAAGTCTGGTTTGGTCTGCTATCAACAATCAACTGAGCGTATCTTGGAATGGTGACTACTGAGGTCACTTAAAGTGAAACATAGAACCTGTTATATTAGATGTTCCAAGATGCGCGCATTATGAGTTCGTAGAATATAATTTAATTAGTCTGCGAACTCATCAATAAAAGAGGCAACATCTGTCACATATTCGCAAGACTATTATTTTAAAATCAAAGTTAATTTTTTTCTCATAATTTCGGCAGTTCATTTTTGACTATATGGATGCACACAATATATTTTTTTTCAATACATTGGTTTTCATTACTTTGGCCATTATGAGATAAATATATTTTGTAAAAGTGGGATAAATCTTGCGGACCAGAAAAATATTCATGGCAGGCCACGAGTTGGTCACCCTGGATTAGATATTACCACTTGACTGTTGCTTACCAAAAGTATGCTCGATCGAAGAAGACATAACTGAGATGTTTTATGTCAACGTCCGTGGGCAGAAAAACTTTTGAGCAATGTTTCAAATCTGGATGCTGTTTTCTACCTATCGACTTAATTTAATAAAGAGAAATGTAGCAAGTACTAGATGGAACACAAGAGTAATTGGGCTACTCTAACTATTTGGCCACTAACAATTTTCATTCAAGATATCCTAAACAAGCTTCCTTTCTCAAGAAGCAAAGGAACATTTGCACTACAAGTTCATCCTCTAAAATGTAGAATTTTAACAAGCGAAACATAAAAAATAATCATCATCATCAATAGCACAACAGCCCAGACTGGGCCAAGGCCTTTTAAGGGTTTTCCATGCATTCCTCTGGGTGACAAGGGTTCTCCATTTCTTACTTCTCAGTATAGCAAAAATCCTTCTCAACTGCGTCTATCCATCGCAGCCTGTCTTTGTCAAAAACGAGCCTTTTTACAGGGTTTAAATCATTCATTCTAAATATATGAGCAGGCCAGTATAATCTATTGATCTTAATAAATTGTATAGTATCTGGGTCTTTATAGCATTCATATATTTCTGCGTTGTACCGTTTTCTCCAACAATCACTTTCCCTAACATCTCCAAGAACAGCCCTTAATGTCTTCCGCTCAAATAGATCCAAATGGGCCTTATCAGATTTTGCCAGATTCCAAGTTTTCAGAGCCATAGACCAAAATAGGTCTAATAAGTGTTTTATATAACAAGAATTAGATTTTTCTGCTTATGAACTGTGATTTAAACAGATTTCTTTATCCAAAAGGGGCTTTGTTGGCAGACACATTTCTGTTTTTTATTTCAGGTAATATATTATTTTGAGAATTAATTGGAACATAAATAAAGCTCATGAAATATTGCAATCTTTAAAAAGCTGCTTTATTGAAATACAACCAACATCAAACTATTGCAGAAGAAAAAAAAAAAAAAAAAAAATTCGAATGGTGAGAATTGTATGTCTGATTGTAGCTTTTCACGAGATTATGACTCATGTTGAAGATTATTAATGTATTTGGTCATGATCATATACGTTATCAAAAAAATTATGCGCTTAAATCCAAGGAATATATAACAAAATTTCAAATCTGATATTTTTAGAAAGGAGAAGTTCAAAGCACAATGAGAATCCTTCAAAGACATTTAAAACGGACGTTAAATTGTGGAATTAAAAACGGTTTATTAAATTTAAGAATGAACTGCCTGCAAAAAGAGATACTACTGAGCACTGAAGAATATTCTATCATTCACTAATTAAATATAGACATTTAACTAAATATACAGGGTGATTATAATTAAAGAACTAGTTTCAAAATGCTGCAAAATGAACCACTCATCACAATGAGTTCAAATTCGAACTGAAGAAACTTAAAGAAGGGGGGGGAAGGATTCGTGCAAAAAGTTCCAAAGTGTATTAATATATGGCGCACACACATTGGCACACTTTTTCATAGCATTTTGAAAGTGTGGCTTTAATTATAATCACCCTGTATATTTTGAATTGTATGGAATTGACTTGCCTCTTAATAATTAGCAATGCTTTTTAATTGAAAAGTTTGATCTTCATAATAAAAAGTAATGCAAATTTAAGGTAATTTACGAACTCTAAGCCTAAAAGATAGCCACATAATTGTCAAAGGAAAACAAAGATGGGGATGCAAAATTTTGGCTACCACTGTATTAAATCAAAATGACTAGAAAATGGTATGGAATGTATATATATATATATATATATATACATATAATGTGTGTGTGCAACATATTTTACAAAACTTATATATATATATATATATATATATATATATATGTACGTACCAAAAAAAAATATATATATAGACAATGTTTAATCCTCCGTTTAAGTGTCGATGGAGTTTTCAAAAAAAAAAAGTTATACTTGTTATGTAGGAAAAAGAAAAATCTTCGCATTTAAGGCAGTAAGCTCGAGCCAAATACTGTAGGGAAAAAAAATAAATAAATGCCGTCAAACACTTACTAAATGCAAACTGCTCAAATCTGCAACTGCAAAACTGCAACTGCTAAATCTGACTAACTAATTTAAACTTAAACGCTATCAGTATATTATATTACACTTAATAATAATATAAATATATATATTAAATAAAAATAAATAATTATCTAAATATATATATATTTAGATAATTATTTATTTTTATTCGAAATTGCAGGAATAATAATAAAAACACTAACAGATTGCAATTGCTGCAATAAAATAAATGCCTTAAAAATAAAAAGGTATATTATTAAAATTACTTTTTTTTCTTTTTACAATGGCCTTGTTTATGGCACAAAGATGAACTCTCTCTGCATGGCCAGCTGCATTAAAAACAACAACAGCATATATGTATTTTTTAGAATAAAGAGTTTTTCCCAAGACTTTTCAAAAAAAAAAAAAAAAAAAAATCGTGTGTATAAAATCGTGTATATATATATATATATATATATATACACTGAAGTGACAAAAGTCATGGGATACCTCTTAATATCGTGTCGGCCCTCCTTTCGCCCTGCGAAGTGCAGCAACTCGACGTGGCATGGACTCAACAAGTCGTTGGAAGTCTTCTGCAGGAATATTGAGCCATGCTGTCTCGATAGACGTCCATAATTGTGAAAGCGTTGATGGTGCAGGATTTTGGGCACGAACAGACCTCTCGATGATGTCCCATAAATGCTCGATGGGATTCATGTCGGGCGATCTAGGTGGCCAGATCATTCGTTGGAATTGTCCAGAATGTTCTTCAAACCAATCGCGATCAGTTGTGGCCCGGTGACATGGCGCATTGTCATCCATAAAAATCCCATCGTTGTTTGGCTACATGAAGTCCATGAATGGCTGCAAGTGATCTCCAAGTAGATGAACATAAGCATTTCCAGTCAATGTTCGATCCAGTCGCACCAGAGGACCAAGTCCATATGCTCCCGTGCCCACGAGAGTCGTTGCAAGCGATGTCGTTCTGTCAGTAAAGGCACTCGAGTCGGTCTTCTGCTGGAATTGCCCAAGAAAGCCAAATTTCTCCACACAGTTCTAACAGACAAGTCCCTTGTACGTCTCACATTGATTTCTGCGGTTATTTGACGCAGTGTTGCTTGTCTGTTAGAATTTACGACTCTTTGCGGACGTCGCCGGTCTCGGTCGTTAAGTGCAGGCGGTCGACCACTGCGCTGTCCATGGTGGGATGTTATGCCTGAAATGTCATACTCGGCACACTCTTGACACAGTGGATCTGGGAATGTTGAATTCCCCAACGATTTTTGAAATGGCATGACCCATGCGTCTAGCTCCAACTAACATTCCGCGTTCAAAGTCTGTTAATTCCCGTCGTGCGGTCATCATCACGTCAAAACCTCTTCACATGAATAACTTGAACAGAGATGAAAGCTGCAAAGCACTGCGCATTTATACCTGTTCTACGCGATGCTACTGCCATCTGAAAATTTGCATATTACTATCCCATGACTTTTGTCACTTCAGTGTATATATACGTTTAATCACATAGGCGCTTGCCAATCTTTTGTTTACACAGTGCGTGAAGAAATGTTGCAATATAGATATTATGTGATTCAAAACTGTTGACTATCTCTATAGCGCGTAAACTGCCAAATATGTAGCCCTCGATTTTACACCAGAAAAAAATCTGTTGTCTTCCAGTAGAAATTTGGCCGTATTCATCCACAACAGTGTTCCAAGTTCACGCATATGATGTTATTAAAACACCTGTCAAAGATAATATATATATATATATATATATATATATACACGTGTTCTCTGGGTAGTGCTAAATGAGTAACAACGGTGCAGCCCATGCTTATGGCGTAAGTATTAACTGCCTCTGCATTGCTAACTGCAGTAGAACAATAGCACCAAACGATGTATTTATTTTAGAATAAATTGGTTTTCCCAAGAGTCTTTCTAAAAAAAAAAAAAATTTTTTTTGTGTAATAAAATCATATATATATATATATGCATACATTTTAATCACGTGGGCTTTTGCCATTCTTTATTTATGCAGTATGTGGCGAAATGGTGCAATATATATATATATATATATTATGTGATTCAAAACTTTTGACTATCCCTATAGATAATAAACATTGCGAAATATGTTTGAAAGTTAACAGTACTTTCCAATAAAAATTTGCCTCTGATGCCGAAAAGAAACGTAAAATCATAGCCACAACAGTGCGCCAAGTTCACGCACATGACGTTATTAAAACACCTTGTCAGAGATAATCGAAATTCATGCGCGGCGTTGGAACAACACTAAAACGAAAGCGGCGCGCTTTTCAAAACTTCCCCGAAAGCATCAACACATCCAACAAACAAAGAGTCCCTCTCCGCACTGGAGCGGGTTCCACTTCTTGTCCAATGGGAAAGTGAACAGGCGTGCCTGTAGACGGCGCTCCCGAAAACTTGCCCCGCACCATCAGAAGCGAGGATCAACAAGTGGACGAAACATCGCGCTCGGCGTCTCTGTACCGGCCAGCCGTTCGCTTGTCCGACTGTACCACCTTTTCTTTCCATTTGTGCTTTTACCATCGATTTCAACCTGCATCGGCGTGTGTGTGTGGTGGTATTTGTGCCCTTCTTTGTGGGAAAATCTGTGCGCTGCGAGTGCATAGCAGCATTCCTGGTACGCAGGCCCAGAGGCAGAGCAACTGGTAGCCGAAGTTAGGCTTACCTGACCAGTTTTCTCCTTTCACTATCTGCCGCCGCTTTCCACAGGATTTACTTCAAGCCGTCTTGGAATGCCTCCACAGGTAAGATGCCATTCGCTCTTCTCGGCCAAGTTCAAGGCACGCCACCAAAGAGAGTGGGGAAAAAATCAACAGACAGTTGGTGGTGTAGGGGGCTTCCTTAAATAAAGATGCATTTTCATTTTGTGTGGAACAACTCGTAAGAAGTTCTAATTCAGGTCTTTTTTTAAAAAAATAAGGCTTCAGTTAAAATTACAATAATTAATACTGATTTGCACTATTTATATACTATATTTGCTTATTACTGTAATAATTAATAGTTTGAGAGGAATATTAATAGAAGAGGAATTTTACTAAAAAAAAAACTGTACATTTACGGTTCTTTCATATAATGCAATTTTTGTCCCCCTTTCCGATTTACCTATAAAATTGTCATCGATAGATTTATTTTTAAAATAAACGAAGACACGCCACCAAAAAAAAAAAAAAAAAAATACAGACAGGCTTTCTAAAGTAAGATCCTTTTTATGTTGTGTAGGACAACTTCAGATCTTCTATAAAATATGCAAAATGTTTCAGTTAAAGCTTACAATAACCATTCTGATTATTTGTTTTTAACCCAGTAGTTGCTAGTTTTAGAGAAATGTTAATAAAAGGATAATTTTAACCCCACCCCGAAAACAGTCAGTTGGTGTTGTAGGGGACTTTCTAAAATAAAGATGACATTTTTATTTTGTGTGGACAACTTCAGGTCATACGCATAATGCTTGTTAAAGTTGCAATAACCATAATAATGATTTGCTTATAACTCTAGGAATATTAATAGAAGGAGAATATATTAAAAAAATACGACCCATTTACGCTTTTTTTTTCTTTTTTGTTTAATGTCATCTATCCCCTTTAATGATTTACCTATAAAAAACGCCGCCTGTAGATTTATTTTTAAAAGCAACCAACAGTTGGAAATAGCTTCCATTTAAGGATTTTTAGATTTTATCCCATTTTCGTATTCGTAGAAACTCAAAGATTCCTTTTTAAAACAACTTTTTTTCCCCTTGGTCTTCTTTTTTTCTTTGTGTAGCAACTTATTATCTTATTCATGAGAATTATTCATTTTCTCATGAAGTCGAACAACTTAATTTTCTAATTTATTCATAATCTTGTAAGAATTATTCATTTTCTCATAAATTCGAACACCTTAATTTCTAATTTATCCCCGTTAAAAATAATGTATAACTTCAGTTCGAGTTACAATCATCATTTAGTAAAAATGCTATTACTCAACTAATTTTAGAAGAGCTATAAGGAAAACAGATTCACGAATTTTTAAAACTTTTTGATGAATGTTATGTTCTTTTTTCTCTTCAAATTATTGCCTGTAAAACCTCAGCTATAAATTTCTTTTTTTTAAGAAACAACAACAACTGGAAATTGTTGCCATTTTAGATTTTCTTAAGCTTTCATACATGTAAAAACTAAAGAATTTTTATACAAAAGATTTTTGTTTTCTTATCGCAACAAAGTCCTCCTATTATTTTTCTGTGTACTTATACCAAATATTTTTACGAGAATTATTCCTTTTTTATGAAGCCGAACGCTTTAATTTCTAGTTAGGTCTGTAAAAACGCATTTCAGTTCACGTTGCAATCGATACTTAATATCAATGAATAATTTAGTAATATCTCCAATAAAAATCTTTTATTCTAGTAATTTTAAACTTTTATTTAAAACATGTTCATTTACAATGCTTCTTTTTATGCCTTCTTATATCAACATTTTTTTTATTGTTCCAAATAATTAACTATAAAAACGTAAGCTACCCTTTTTTTTCTTAAACGAAATAACACCTGCAAACTGTTCCTATTTAATTATTTTTGAATTTTACTGAACTTTTCTTATGTGAAGAAATAAAGGATTAATTACAATAAATTAATAAAAACCCTGCAAATTCCTTGACAAGTTGTTAAAATTATTTTAACTTTTAGCAAATTCATCCAATACACAAATGGAATAACATTACAAAAAGATCTTTTTTAGGGAATCAACATACAATTGCTTGTTTTCCCATGTTACGGCATATGAATAATGTAACTATTATGTAAATGCTAACTGAAAAGTAAATTTTTGTAAATATTGATATATATATATATCAATATTACCAAAAAAATGCAAAATACCAAAATTTAAAAATTTTTATATTGATATTTTTGATAATATTGATATTATATAAATATAAATATATTTATTGATAAAATTGATATTTTTTAGAAATATCAATATTTCTTTAGACTAGAAGAAACGTTACCTTCAGATAAATTTTACTTTAAAAAAATAATTAAATAAAAAAACTTAAGTTTTAACTACTGTTTTGCTTGCTAAGCTTGAAATGATTTCATTCGAATACAATTTGATGATGGGAACTTTTTTTTCATTTACTTAATCAAATCAGCAAAGTGTGAATTTTTTAAGATAACATGACCATTATCCACTAGAAAGATACTTTTTATTGCTAAGAAATTATTTCCACAATTAAAAATACTTAATCTAATTACTGTTTTATCAAGCTTGACATGATTTCATTCGAATACAATTTGTTGATGGGAACTTTTTACATTTGCTTAATCAAATCAGCAAAGAATAAATTGTTTTTAAGATAACATGATCATTATCCAGCAGAAAATAGACCTTTTATTGCTAACAAATTATTTATTATTTCCACAATTTTAATCGAATTAGTTCGCAAATAAAAGTTGTGAAAAAGTTTGGGAAAACAGTTTTAAATTAGATATCAGCTAAAATAATCAGCTCATTTATTCTGTTTAAGCAATTTAAAATGAATGAATATAACTAAAAAGGCTGAAATTTGGATTCATTAAAAATTCATGGATGTTTCAAGAATCTATTTTTTAAATGCTGTTTTATTTTTTGTTGATCATCAATTATTGTTTTTCTAGTTTTATCGAATCGATCTGGATTGTTTGGTTTCTGTAACTATTTATCTTATTATAAAAGAATAAAATATAGAATCTGTATAATATTATTAATCGAGTATGGGGTTAAGTGGAGGTTTTTAGATTCTAACTAATATAAAAACCTCAATTAGATTTTTGCAGAATTATCTACACTTTGTTTATACTATAGAAATGATAAATATTTTTTAAAATCAAAAGACAAAAATTGATAATCACCATGATAACGATTCAAAACAGAATTTAATTTAAATAGTTTTTAACATTTTTTATTTAAATTATTCTTATTATAATCTGTAATATTATTAAGCGAATAGGAGGTTAGGTTAGGTTGAGGTTTTTATATTCAAACTAATATAAAACCTCAATTAGTTTCTTTGCAGAATTATTTACACTTTGTATGCTAAAGAAATGATGAAATATTTATAACACACTTAATGTTCTTATACACTTAATGTTCTAGAGAAATGATAATATATTTGCAACACATTTAATGTTCTAGAGAAATGATAATATATTTGTAAAAACACTTAATGTTCTAGAGAAATGATAATATATTTATAATCAAAATAACGAATAATTTTAGCTGTTTTTATTTAAATTATTGTCATCATATTCCGTAATATCATTAAGCGAGTAGGAGATTAAGTTGAGGTTTATATATTCTCACTATATTCTAATATAAAAACCTCAATTAATTTCTTTGCAAAATTATTTCCGCTTAGTGTACTAGAGAAATGATAAAATATTTTTTTATAATCAAAAGATAAAAAGTTGATAATTACAATGATAAATAATTCTTATTTTTATCAAATAGTTTATCTTTTCTAGTTTTATCGAATTTAATTTAAATGTTTATCTGTCTTTGTTTAAATTATTATTATTATTATTATTATTGCAAACTGAGATGAATAAATTTGAAAATCGAATAGTTAAGAATTGAAAAAAAAAAAAAATAAATAAATAAATAAACGATCATCTTATTGACATGCCTCCCATAGGGAAAAACATGTCTCAGAAAAATGGCAACTGCCGAGAGGCAACAAGCTGCTTTGTTTTGACACAAACACCTGACAACTGTCACAACGATTGTCTCCCCCTACCCTCCCCCTGCTGCTATACCAAACGATTTTTGCCTTACTAATGAGAGGAACATTAGTTGAAAAAAAATGTTCTTGCTTCAGTAATAGGATTTAAAATAATTTTCACCTTTAATTTAAAAGAAAAATAATTGTATTTTATAAAACTATATACTAAAAATACTTTTGTTATATTTTATGGATTAATGACGAATATCAATCGATGATAATATTGCATAAACAAGGGGGACCAACCCGTGAGCAGCTTTGAACATTTTTCTGGCCAGTCAGATTTATCACACTTTTTACAAAAACATATTTATTTTATAATGATCAAAGTAGTGAAAATCAATGTATTAGATAAAAAATACATTATATGTGCATCCCTATATTCAAAAATGAACTGCCGAAATGATGAGAAAAAATTAACTTTGATTTTAAAATAATAGTCTTGCGAATATAGGACAGATATTGCCATTTTTATTTATTTGTTTACAGTTGACCAATTGACAAACACAAAACACGCTCAAACATAAGGGGACACTATCCTGCAACACCCATTACGATGTGCAAATATCCAAATGGAGATCGATATGCAAAAGATAGGTGAAAGAGTGGCGAAACAAATATCACACTAGTAAAATAAATATTTTTTAAATTTCCAACTTTTACTCAGTTTATATTTATATATTTTTTATGTTCCGTTTTTAGTGTTATATATTTCTTGCAATGTGCGTTTAGTATCATTATTATTGTATCATCTATGTAAGATGTAATAATAATAATAAACACAAAATAATAACTCATTATGTTTCAATTTTTCACTAAAAATAATGTCTACAGTGAGCCTATATCTAATAGGGGGATATATAATTTAATATGCTGCCCGCGGAGTTATAGTGCATTTCCAAAGTGACCAGCAAGATCATTTGGGTTGGCTTCCCCCTGGCATAAACAGTTGTCTAATAATTGTTTTTGCTCATGCGGATTTACAATGATCGACTAGGTATTATATTTTTTTATTGAATATATTAAAATAGCATGATTTATATTTTTAAAAATTGATTTAAACACTTTGAATCTATTTTTGAAAAAGAAATTGAGTGAAAAAAAAAATGAAAAATTCAGTTCCTGCTTTATATATATAACGAAAGAATGAATTATTAAAATTAATAAGATAGAACACTAAAATTAATACTACACTAATATACATTAATATTGCACTAATTTACACATATATTACGACACTAATATAAACATATACATTATTATTACACTAATTTAACTAAAGAGATATAACACTTTCTTTGATTATTTCTTTGTTTTTATTTTTTTGTTTTTGTTTAATTCAAATCAGTAATAATATTCTCATACGAGTTTCATTAATAACCTGCCTTAACACTTAAATAAATATTTATACACTTTTCGATTGAAAATATTATTAAAAAAGAAGAAGAAAAAAAAAAAACAGTTCATCTCTGTTATTTCTAGATGAGGCGATAAAAAAAAAAACACACACTATAATATATCGAAAATATCGATTCGTTGAAAATAAATAAAAATAAAATTAATCAATTATGTCTTTACTATCAAACAATGTAATATTACCTGTATTTTTTATTGTATTCTTAATTGTGATATGTTGTTCTCCATGTGATTAATAAAAAATTAAATAGCTGTTTATTCTTTAAAATAAAATAATTATGTTGATTTATTTATTTTGATAAAACCGCTGATTTTTTAATAGTTTTTAAATGTCTTTATATATTAATTATATATTTTTAATCTTTTTTTTTAACAATTAGTGAAATTTTCTAGAAATATTGGTAAACAATGAAGCAATACTATAAATAAAATTAAATTTTTTTTCTCCAGATCTGAAAAAAAAAAAAGATTTCTTTATTCATTTCTTTTTCTGAATATGAAATATTTTCTTTCTTCCCATCTACATGTTTAGTTTATTTTTCTGCTAATTTAAATATTTGTTGTCATACAAATTGTGCTGAAAAAATGACAATAGAAAATTGCTTTTCTATGTTTTAAATCTAAAAATATATTTTTATACTTAAAACAAAAGGGGTTGATTATATAATTTACATGATTCCTATAATTTAAGCAAAGGGCAAAAAAATTGTTGATACTTAACAAGAAGATTTTTACGACATCTAACTATACACTTAGAAATTTATCTTTTAAATATTGCGTATGTACAACAATAAGTGAAATTTTCGACAAAATCTTCTTGCATGTATTGGTAAACAAGGAATAAATAAATAAAACTTTTTTTTTTACCTCAGATCTGAAAAAAAAAAAAAAAAAAAACTTTTTTTTTTTGTAGATATATAATATTCTCCTTCCTTCCTATCTGCATGTTTATTTTCATTTTTTGCTAATTTAAATATTTGTTGCCATACAATTTGTGATAAAAGAAAATGAGAGTAGAAAATTGCTTTTCTATGTTTTTAAATCTACAAAAGTATTTGAAATAATATGAGGTATTTTATGCATGATTCATATAATTTTATGTTTCTTAATAAACGCATTGGTGTAGCTACTAAGGATGTCTGTCCTCTGTGCTCGTCAGGTGAAAACATGGACTTTTTACATTTGACAACATGCACTGTACTTGATTTTATGACTTTTAATTGTGACAACTTTACTGAGGCTAAATTTTATTGGGCTTCTAGAGTTCTTATGGCGGATAGCGCTATAGTTTGATGTATATATATATACATATATAATTTAAGCAAAGGTAAAAAAAAAAAAATTGTTCATACTTACAAGAAGATTTTTAGGACATCTAACTATACACTTGAAAATTTATCTTTTAAAATTGCGTATGTACAATACATTAATTATTCGAAATGCTACATCTTTAAGTACTATTTTATTTACTATAACTTATTATATATTATTAATAAATTATTACTAATAATATATAATATTTTATTAACTTATAATTTTTCAAGTATGAGGAAACTTCATATGAGGAAGTATGAGGGAAACAAATTATTAATCAGAATTTATTAGATAAATAAATTTTTATGTACTTTTCTTCCGTTATTTTCTTTCCACTTTATGGAATAAAAAAAATAGTTATTTTTGTTTTGTAGAGTTAGCAATGTTTTGAATTTACTCATTTATTATTTTATAAAAAGCATATCAATATTCTTATGCTTTTTGTCACTATTTTTTGTATCTTTCACGCTTTCTTCTATATTTTTTAATCGAAACATTTCTGTGTGTATAACATATATTTCTTAAATGAGTTTACGAAATGCATTGCATTCCCGATTTTAACTGTATTTTGTCCTTCACAAAACATTTCGCAACTGATTAACCTTTTTTTGATTTTTGTTTATATATATATAATATTTTTTCCCACACTATGTTATCGTAAATTTAATTGTGGATTACTTTTTTTCCCCTGAAATAATACTAAATTTTATTGTTTAACTTTTTATCATGTGTGAACATGATGTTGTTTTAGTGTGAGCCCATAAAAAGTGTGAGAATAAAAAAATAAAAATAGTGAGACCATAAATTATTATTTGAGGGCATAAGAGAAAACTATCCTTGAGACTATTCAAGAGAAAAAGTTACGACTATTCCGAAAGTTTTGACTATTCCTCAAAAACTATTCAAGAGAAAATGTCCTTTCAAAACAGAATAGTTTAGTGAACTACGCAAAGCTCGCGACAGATAACAAATATGCTTCTATTTGGAAGTGAAGGATCAATAGCTTTTGACAAGTTCACTATAATTTAAATGCCACATTTTTTTAATTATTGTGTAATTTAAAATAAATTTAACTAAATAAATAATAAATCTTTTCAAAAATCTTTATTTAAAATAAACCACGCGATTTTCGTTATGTGTGTTTTAAAATTCACATGAAATATGCGTTGGCTAACACTAACGATTTTGCAAATAAAAAAAAGACACGTGCTCTGTAGTTCATATTGAATTGTCTATTTCCAAAAATATAAATAATGTCAGTTTTCTTAAATTAGCCCGTGAAAATCAGTTACTTTTAGAATGTGAATTGAACCGTCACTTAACAGTATATATTGAAATTTTTTTTTTGATGAAACAGTCATAAAATTTTCATACATGATAAATAAAAATTCTTGAATGATTTTTTAATTTATTTTTCTTTTAATAAAAACATGCAACTAAACTTAATCCATGTCTCCCCCAAACAACATGTAACTAAACTATACTACTGTATTATGTTATTTTTTCCCCTCACAAAACAAC
>BPLR01017249.1:0-20742 GCA_021605095.1 Caerostris extrusa | reverse complement strand
TGCGCAAGACAAACACAAGCAAGTGAACTGCTGCTAGATGGATGTGTCACTTCATTAATAACAGGAATTTTTATGTCAATTGGAGAAACTCTTGATTCTATGAAATTGCTTTCCACTCGTGGTGTACAGCAGGGGAGTGCTTTTCTTTTTACCATTTACATGAGGGATATTTACAAGATCATTCCTAAACATACGGAATGCTTATTGTGTGCTGACGATATTTTTCTTTTTAGCAGCGATCAATCTTTGGAAAAAGTTCTTGATAACCTTCAAATAACCCTTCATAAAATAACCCAGTGGTGCGAAACGTGGAAATTTACCTTCAACCAGAAAAGTGCGAAGCGGTTAAATTTTCTTATAAAAAAGCAACAACCAGCTCAACATCTACCTATTTATAAAATATGCGCATTCCTTGAAACAACATACACGTATTTTAGGCATCATATTCTCTTATAACCTCTTTTACAAACAATATTTCCAGTATCTTAAAAGGAAAGTTATTAAAAATTTAAATGCTCTTAAAGCAATTGCTGCTAATTCCTGGGGTTGTCGATCCTATCATTTAATTCAAATTACAAATGCCACAATTCGTAGTTTACTGGAATATGGAGCTGCGATATTTATCTCATCTAGCCATAGTGATTTCCAAATACCTAACCCTTTATATCATCTAGCTTTGCGTATTGCAACAAGTCTTCCAAGGTGGACACCGATTCCAGTTTTCTTTGGTCAACTTTCATTGTTTCAGAGTTACATATGCTTGCAGAGCGTTTTTTTTATCAAACACATTTCTTTTGATTCCTCGTCTCCACTCACCATTTATCTTAGATCGAGTAATAAAACTCCAAAGTTAAAACGTCCCATTTCATTACAATGCTTTTTTCCAGATCTTTAGATAATTTAGACATCCAGCCTTCTAATTTAATTCCTAATTTTCCGCCAGTTAGAGGGAACTCTAAAGTCACATTTCATCTCGGCTCAAACAGCTTGGTTTACCTTTTTCAAACAAAACAGTTACCCCCGCAACGCTCATCCTATATAATTTAAAGTGGATTCAACCACACCTCTTTCGAACCCGAGGTGAACAATATTCAAAAAAATGAATATTGAAAGATAGAATCATTTTAGCCTCTGACGCCTCTTAAAACAGAACTTAAGCATTCAATTGCAATCATTAATTCCTTTTCACAAGAATATTTATCTGGACAGATTTCAAATTATAATAGTATTTTCACAGGAAAGCCCTTGCACTCCTTTTAACCCTTTCAACTTATGTTCTTTCTGCTCATAAATATATTATTCTCACAGATAGTCTATCCGTTCTTCTGGCGTTACGGAATATTAACATTCATTCTAATCGTATCATCCAGCTTCAGGGTAATAAACTTCAAGATCTTTGCAATAGTATTTTATCCATAGAATTCATCTGGTCCCCAGGACATGTTGGTATCACTGAAAATGAACTAGCCGACTCCCACGCAAATCCGCAGCAGATTCAATAATATTTCATTGGATATCACCGGAAGATCTCATCTTTCAACTAAAAAAGAAAGCACAACTAAAAGCAACAGAACAATGGAAGGGTAGCAAATATGTTCAGAACTCATGCATTTAAATATTATTAAACCTACATACAGACTTTAATATTTCTTAAAATAAAAGAAAGTAAAGAAAAAGAAACTAAAGGAAAGAAAGAAACTTTTGAATATCCTTTTGTGAAAATTTGTAATATGTGGCATTTTTTTTTTTATGGCTTATTCGTCGATTATGAAAGCAGTGAATTATTCCTGCTCAACAATGCTAATTTTAATCGACATATATGAATAAACAGCGTTTAGGTGTGTTGATATTATAAAGTAATATTTGTGTCAAAAAGATGAATAAAGGAAATAAATTATTTTTGGTTTCTTTATTTTAGATCATTTTTACTGAAAACAAATTTGGAAAAGAATATTTTTCAAAATTTCTGAAGTAAAACAGATTTTCATTACAACTCTGTGGCAACAGATAATTTTTTACTTCCGTTGTAAAGATTAAGATTTCTATTGTTCTATACCTCAATTTAAAACTTTTGATTAAGTAACTATTTTAATTTTTTAATTTTTAATGTTGAAAAGAAAAAAAAAAAAAAAAAACTGCTTCGAAAAGGTTTGAGACCAATTATTCACCAGGGCAAGAACTTGGATACCTAAATCATTTTGGAATTCATTCCCTTACATAAAAATGGTTTTGTTGAGTATGATGGGTATTTTCTGGGATATAAGTGATTACAAGATCTTGACTTTGTTAATTATTTAAATATTTATTAATTATTAATCCATCATTGTATTAGCTATATTTGTCTTATGTATGCAGTTTCCTTTTTTGTGTAATATTATTTTCTGTATTTTGTTATACAAGTTTTCCTATCATTTATATATATATATTATATAAATATTTGGTACCTTTTATGTTTCTTTAAATTTTTAATAGTTTTCACATTATGTGTAAACTTGGTGGTCAGTGAAACCTTTTATTAGTATGCCCTAGTTCATTATATTCCTTTTATTTTAAATTTTACTAAAATTGCAATTGTATATTCAATAAATCTTGTGTAACATTTTTTTTTATCCTGTTTTAGAATAAGATACTTGTTTTCCTTTTGTACATTTCTAAATATTGCTTTTCTGGAAAGAATATAATGATAACTTAGTTAATTATGATCTGTTCTAGTATTACTTTTGATATCAGAAAAATGATGCCAATTAAAATGTCATTAAAAATTTTGATTTTTTTTTTTTTTTTTGGTAGATCTTATAATCATTTATATCCCAGAAAATAACCATCAAAGTTCTCCTTAGGATCATAATTTACATTAAAAATGTGTAAGAAAGTCTTTTGAAATGTCACTTTTATCTTAAAATATCTGATACCTTATATCTTTTATCTTAAAATTTGCCAATATTTTGAACTGTTCTATAACGTGGTAGTGTCAATCGTGAATTTTTTTATTTCCTGATATGAAATGGAATTTCTATCAAACCTGATTGCTAAAGGTTATTCCTTGTAAAAAAAAAAATTATTAATTTATTTGATTTTCAGATTTCTATATTTTTTGGTTTACAGAATATTAAAAATTATTGTCATTCTCAAATTATGTATTCTTTTTAAATTAATGATCATTTGCTTAAGAATTCGTGTATTTCAATTATTTGAATTGCCCCTAAAATGATGAAAATGTCCTTTTTTTTTTTTTAATATCTTCCTAACTTATATTTCATTATTTACTGCTTTCTTTAGGAAGTCTAAATGCCCCTCCCCCATTTTTCTTAGTGTTTAATTATAGATTTTTGAAGTGTGTCATATAATATGAAATGATTCATTTTCACAAATATATTTAAAAAAATTCATTTTGATATGGTTTTCTTTCTGACATACTTTAAAAATATTTTGAGGTATATAGATTTCCTGAAACTGCTATATATTCTTAAATCAAGCTCATTGCTTGATTGGCTTATTTGTTTGGTTAGATTTCAATGTATTTGAAGAATAAAAAAATATTTCAGGAGTAATAATAAAATTCAATAATAATTTCAATATGCAATACTCCAGTAGCAAAAGTATTAAATTGGGAAGAGTTAAAAATACACAAGATTATAAAATATTGATCTTCTTTTTTAAAATACTAAATGGAACTTTATTATTTAAAATTTATTTTATATGTTTGAAATTAAAATTGATTTATAAAAAAAAAAAATTATGTGCCTTAAATCATTTTAAATGGGAATCCATGGAATTGCTTATTTTGTTTTATCACAATTTATGTTGTCCGATAAATTTTATGCATAAACAAGCAGGGTACACTGTATTAATTCAAATGAGGATCAAGTGTGAAAAAAAAATTTTTTCTTTCCTACTAATATTACTATCTCAATTTTTTTATCAACAAGTAATTATTTCATCCATTTGAATTAAAAATATTCAATTACATTAATATGTTGCATTTATTATTATTTACTAATGTCATTAATTGAAAATTTTTCTTCATTTAATAAATTAGCTATTGGTTTCTTTCTAAATATTTTTTTTATAGAATGCTGCCTTTTTTTTATTAATTTATATACTTATTTTTGTAAGTGTACTGAAAGTTTTAAGCTATTGTTTCTTCTAAACATTAATTTTCTTTTTATACAGATCTTATTTATTGCTTACAAATGAGTTTTACTAGTTCTTAAATTGAGGAAATTCCCAAGGTTGTTCCTGTCGCCAAGTTTTTGTTTATGGCTGCAAGTTGGCGATTGACTTCCTGGCACTTGACACTGGGACCTGGGTATGATATGATATTCTCTAAATAAGTAAACTTTAATGCAAAGCTTAACATTATGGCCATAGAACTGAAATTTCAGAAAGCAGCATCTTAAATATTTTTTTTTTTTTTCAACATTTAATCTCATGTTTTTGGAGAAAATATCTTTAGTTTAAATGATTTTGAATTTATTGAAATTGTAACTTTCATTATAATGGTTGTAAAAGGAATGATTTGTTAAATGAGATCCAGCCAGTTAAAGCCTAATTGAACTGCATGTTTTTTTTTTTTTTATTTATTAAAATTTTTGCAAGTTTGTCTCATCGATACATAACTGAAACTTTCTAAATAGTTGCTTTATATGCATTTTTTAATTCCAACAGCTTTATTGCATTAAAAATTATATTTGCCTTTCTGTTTAGTTTGCTTTGCATCTTTCTTTTGTGAAGAATTCTTATGCTGTGTCTGTATTGTTATATTCATATTCCCATTACTGTTGTCATTATTTTCATAGTACTGTAATTAAAATTCATGCTAAGATAGATTTTATTAGATATATATATGTTTAAAAGAACTAGAATCTTTCTAACATTTTATAAAGATTTATTATTAAAATGTTTTAAATTATGAAAATATAATCCTCGTAAGAGTATTTTTAAAGTGAAGTTCAACCAACACGCATATCTATAATCTATTTTAAAAATTAAAGTACAACAAAAAAATTAAATTGAATTAAATAATTTTTTCTCCGAATTTATTACTTTTAATAAATACCGGGAGATTTCCAAATGTGATGCCCCGGTTACAGTTACTGTTTACGTGCTACAGTTTGACCGTTTCTCGCCAAGTTGTTTATATGTCTATCCCCGCCCCTAATCTCCCCTTAAGGGTTGGAACCTAACAATGCAGAGTTCCATTGATTAGAGATAAAGGTCTGAGACGTAATTCTAGTACGAAGGAATTTGAGAGGCTTTGGGAAGCCAACGAAATTGAAGTTCACAAGCGAAATTATTGACAAAACATGGAAATGTAGCAAAAGTGACGGCTGATGTTTATTCGGAGTACCTAGGGTAATACCCTGTATTTCCATATCATAATTTTGGCTGAGCATTAAAAATATTGAAATAAAAAATATGCAAATATTAAAATAATTATTTACAAAACATGGAAAAATTATAGTGAAAATAAAATAGGTTTTGGATTACATTAAATGAACAGTAATGAATAAACATTACATTATTTTGATTAATATTAAAAATATATGAATATTAAAATAAATAAGATCACATAAATGTTAAGATAGATAAAGTTTTTAAAACAAGGTTTGCTGGATGCGTTCTTGTAAGTTAAATAACACTTTACAATTAATTAATTTTAATATTAAATTAAAGTACTAAGTGATTCATTATTATTAAATTAAGATAATTTTTAATAAATATGGTTGACAAAATTTTAATGTTAAATAAATAATTTAAATACTCACATTTATTATTAATTAATTTTTAAAGATAAAATATATAAATAACACCATATGTAAAAATATGGTAAAATAATTAGTATAAAAGGTATGCTTAATACACAGGACACTATTTGAACGATGCCTCACGACAAAGAAAACAATAATTGATGAATAATATAAAGAATAATTGTTAAATTGATTAAAATAGATTTTCATAACATCTAGGAGATAACAAAATTAAATGCATTTTAGAATTAAATATATATATTTAGCAGATACCAATGGATAGAAAATGAAAGAGCAAGAAACACCTCTTCTTCTTGCGAACGAGTAGTGGGCAGTAGGGTTACAATAAAAATAAAAACGCGTTCCATGCCATGCCATAAAAGGAATTATTGTACTGTGCTGTTTCTAATCTATGTAATTTATTACACAAAAAAAAAAATCGTGGGTATTGTTTTATTGAGCAGAGACTAGTTTTTTTAACCATTTTGATTTCTTTCAGCTAATAATTAAATAATGTAAAATTGTTTATAAGATCAGCCAAGACAATTTTATTTCTAAGTGAAAATGAGATTTTTCAAGAAAAGAAAATTTTTGGAATTCTAGAGTTTTTCTTTTTTTGTTTAAGATTGCTTTTATGCGTTTTGTTCTTACATTAAATTCTAAATATTATGAGTAACCCATCCGATTATATTTTTTAATTTTATTTATTTTTAAATACTGTGAAATTACAAAATATTGTACAATTGTATATAATATTATATAAACCCGATAATAGCTTGTATATTTTTATTTTTACTGCGTTTTTCCCCATAGTGGAGATCAACAAAATAAATACGTTTGGAAAATTAATTCATTAGGCTGAAATAAGACTTCTTTACTGTCATCATTCCTAAAAAAAAAGGTTTGAAAATGTAATTCTAGTGTAGCATACTTCTCCATTAGACTTCCTGTGTAACTCTAAATAATCCGCTAGTTAGTAAATGCTAATGGCATCAAGTAAAACAAAACATTTAAAATTTCTGGCAATCATCCCTAACTATAATTGGTTCTATTATTTTATTGATGATTTATTTATCTATATTTATTTTCATTTGAAAGTGTGATTTTACAAGAAAAGAGAATTGTTTGGAATTGCTGTTATGCGTTTTGTTCTTACTTTAAATTTTATGCATAACCTATATATAGACTGCCCAGTCAATTTATATTATAAATATATAATAATTTATTTGTTTATTTTTGTAATGATTCTGCGATATCCTTAAATGAAGTAAAGATATTGGTTTCCAGGCTGAAAACATTACAAATACTTCACTTTTCAAATGAAAAGATCAATTTTGAATCAACATAATAGCAAGTTAGATAATGATTATTGAACAGAAATTCTGTATTTATTGTTATTTCAAACTAATTCATTAATTTTGAAAATTTAATTCATGGTGTAAGATGTCTGTATAGATAAGTGATATAAGATTTAAAAAATAATTTTAATATAGAACTTTTGTGATTTATTTTATGTTAAAGAGCACTTATTTTATTATAAATTATTATTAAAATTTTCGAAAAATAGCCAAAATAGTTTTCTGCTTTTCTTTAAATACAGATTATTGAATACAATTGCGTATTTCATACTCGCTTTAAAAGAAAATTATTCCAGTAAACAGAGTTTAGTTGGTTTAGGAATCATTTTTATCATTGCGTGTTGCCGGCATGAGGGGAAATGATGGTAAATCAGACATTTATTAAAAAATTTGTGATATTAGTGATGACTTTAGTGGAGAAGCACTGGAGAACTTTATTTGGAATATTGTCAGCGCCTTTACTCGGGTCAACTGAAATATATCCCCTGTCCGCGTCTTTTCGGTTTCGTTTTTGTATTCTTTTCTTCGCGATTGATATTTTTGGGGTTTTTTATTCAGCTATTAAGACGGTGCTCAACTTATTTCTTATTTTTCTTACATTTTTTATCTACTCTTTTTTTGCAGCATTTGGTTTAATTATAATATCTCTCTTCTCTTGTAAAATCTTCTAGAAAAAAAAATTTCCTTTTTCTTTTGGCTACTTCTTTACATTTTGCTTAACTTTAATTGTTTACTGATATTAGTGTATTAATTTCTTATCATTCATTTTTATTTTTTGCTAAATTAAATTTCTTCTTAAATCTCGTCATGTTTTTAAATGGCAATGGGCTTGAACAAATACAACTGTTTCCCATTCACCAAGTTGGAGGTTATGGTCGCTGCACGACCAGGGTACTCCTAGAAATCACCCCGATTTGCGAAACAATGGAATTGTCTTCTCTCCTGCTGAAAAGGCTAACGTTTTTCTGATCACGTGGAAAATTCTTTTCAAGAAAACGAAGAACCTTATGGCGATTCTCACATTGAAATGGTAAAAGACAGTATTGCTCACTTTTTACATAAAACGACCTCTATTCCTATACCTCAACTCATAAGTCCAAACTATGTCAAATCTGTCATCTGCAAACTAAACATTCGAAAATGAAACAAACCTGACAAGATTCTAACTAAAGCGATCATTAACATTTTTAACAAATGCCTGATTTCCCATCCTGCTGGAAACATACCATAATAAAAAGTGATTCCTAAACCAGGCAAAGATCATAAATTCCTGCAGCATTTTTATCCTAATACTAAATTGGATAGTTTAGAAGAGTAACTTATCGTGAAGCGATCATCTGCTCAGCTTAAAATGAAATAAAAAAAGTTTGGATATAAAAAAAACATGATTAACAAAAATTAGAGAAAATGCTTGACATGGAGAGAGGAAAAAAAGAAAGAAAAGGTGTGTTATATATAACAAAAATAATAAAGAATAATATTGCCCCAGGAAAATTTTTTTTCTTTTGAGATCAGCTGGGACGATGAACAAACGAATGAATTAAAAAAAGACTATTTAAGGTGATTTTAAACTTCGATTCCATTTTGAACTTGAGTAGGGATAGTTGTATCTACCGTTACCTTGAGTAAAAATGGTTTGAGCTTTAATGATGGGTGTTATTGTGATTAGCTATATTACAAAAGAATTTTCTAGAAAGTTTAAAAATGTGGGTGTCTATAGTTTCAATATTAAGGCTGTTATAAAGGGTAGAGTTAGTACGCACCAGGTTTGATGTATGGTTATTTGGGTTTGAAAAGTAATGTTTGAATCAATCACTCAGTGATTAAGTTCGTCACTCGCAATAGTTGTTGACACATGGAATGATTGTTGGAATTGTTCCAATATCTGCCTAACTGATGTTTCATTATTTGCTGCTTTCTTTAGAAATCTAAATGGCCCCCCTCTCTCCTTTTTTTTAGTGTTTAATTATAGATTTTTTTTTTTTTTGGGGGGGTAATCCCAGCATTTACTTGCAATTCCCGTTTGGACACAAACTTTTATTTCATATATCGGAAAACCAGCAAGCATCATTCCTGGCAGAGAGTTACAGATTTATGGTGAAGTTCATAAACGATCTTGTGAATTTTATTGATGCTGATATTGATTATTGATATTTTGTTATTTTATTATATATATTATTGTTGTATTTTTGATATTGTTATTTTATTGATGATTGATATTTTGTATTACAAATTTTTTACTATTAATTGAATTTAATTGATGCTGGCTGAGGAAAATTTTAATATAATTGAGTCACCTGGATTTATTTCTAAATATGGCATATATATTTTATTCTTTAACAATAAAATATAATTTTTCGCAATCTGACTAATTTAATTGGATGCAAATCTTTCTGATATGCATGTTGTTAAGGTATAAGTTTATAGTTTGCTTAATTTCTGCTTGGCTATAAAGGAAATAATTAAAAAGTAAATTTTAAAAATCCTGTGAAATCATAAATAAATTTATGAGCAAATATTATGTTATTTCCAATAATAAGCGCTTTCTCTTTAATATTTCATGATAAAAAGTGGACTATACACTCGTTTTCTTTTAAATGTTCAACATTGCACACAACAAATGATAAATGACAAAAAAAAAAAAATGCTTTGTTTGAAACAGCATTTTTGTATTACGAATTTTTTACTATAGAAAAATAATTTTAAAAGGAATATAAAATTTGATAACTTTAAATAAAACTAAAATGAACAGTTCACTGTATTGTTTTATCTGCAGCTTTTCATTTAAAAAGTATTAAAATCACCATTTACATGGATTTTATTATATGGATGTTGGATATATATATATATATATTGATAGAGAGATATTGTTTATATATTATTGTATGTTATTATGGATGTTTATTATAGAATTCTACACTTCTTAATGTATAAAAAATTTATGTGTGTATTGCTTAGATACATTTAATACAAATATAATGTTATAAATAAATAGTTTTCTCTGTTAACTTCAAAAATAACTTTCAATATTGTAATGAAAAATTCTGAATTTTATTTTCTGAAAAGCATAGATATTTAAAATATTTTTTTTTTTTTTTAGCAATGGTGGATAGAATGGTTAAAAAGAATTAAAAATTAATTGCCAAATGATTAGTGTGATATATGTGTCTTGTTGATTCTAATAGTATACTATACTACTATTTCCTTTGTTTCCATGATTCTATTCTTTCGATTTCCCCTCCACATTCCAGGAACCCACCCTAAAGAAAATGATATTCTCGGAACGGTATTATCCGCACCCTCTGTCCCCTATTTACTTCCAAAAGGTTACCATGACAAACATCCTATAAAAAGGAATTTCTCGCCATGCTGGCGCCTGATAATTTGGCGCCAAAAGCAGTAACTGTAACCGGGCCACCTCGTTTGGTAATCTCCCCACTTTTGGTTTCAGAAGAATGATATCCAATTAAAATTTCATTAAAAATTTTGATTTTCTTTTTTTTTTTTTTTTTAATAGATCTTGTCATCATTTATATCCCAGGAAATACCCATCAAATTTCTCCTTAGGATCATAATTTACATTAAAAATGTGTAAGAAAGTCTTTTAAAATGTCACTTTTATCTTAAAATATCTTATATGATACATCTATTAAAATATCTCACCTTATTATCTTAAAATTTGCCAATTATTTTGAACTGTTCTATAACATGTGGTAGTGACAATCGTGATTTTTTTTATGTCCTGATATGAAATGGAATTTCTATCTAACCTGATTGCTAAAGGTTATTCCTTGTTAAAAAAAAAAATTATAAATTTATCTTGATATTTCAGATTTCTATATTTTTGGTTTACAGAATATTAAAAATTATTGTCATTCACAAATTATGTATTGTTTTTAAATTAATGATAATTTGCTTAAGAATTCGTGTATTTCAATTATTCGAATTGCCCCTAAAATGATGAAAATGTCCTTTTTTTTTTTTTTTTTAATATCTTCCTAACTTATATTTCATTATTTACTGCTTTCTTTAGGAAGTCTAAATGCCCCCCCCTCCTTTTTTTTTTTTTTTTTTTTTAGTGTTTAATTATAGATTTTTGAAGTGTGCCATATAATATGAAATGATTCATTTTCACAAATATGTTCCTGTATTATGTTATACAAGTTTTCTTATTTTTTATAACATCATTTTTTTTTTTAAAATTTTTTGATACCTTTTTATGTTTCTTTAAATTTTTAATATTTTTCACATTATGTGTAAACTTGGTGGTTAGTGGAAACATTGATTAGTATGCCCTTGTTCATTATATTACTTTTCTTTTAAATTTTATTAAAATTGCAACTGTATATTCAATAAATCTTGTGTAATATTTTATGTAACTTTTTTTTTTATCCTATTTTAGAATAACATATTTGTTTTCCTTTTGGATATTTCTAAATATTGCTTTTTCTGGAAAGAATATAATGATAGCTTAGTTAATTATAATCTGTTTTAGTTTTTGTATCAAAATAATTTACCTTTTGGTATCAGAAGAATGATGCCATTTAAAATTTCATTAAAAATTTTGATTTTTTATTTGTTTGTTTTTGGAAATAGATCTTGTAATCATTTATATCCCAAGAAAAAAACCCATCAAAGTTCTCTTTAGAATCATAATTTACATTAAAAATGTCTAAGAAAGTTTTTTAAAATGTCACTTTTATCTTAAAAATTTGGTAATTATTTTGAGCTGTACTATAACATGTGCTAGTGACAATTGTGATTTTTTAAATTTCCTGTTATAAAATTGAATTTCTATCAAACCTGCTATTGCCCTTGTAAAAAAAAAAAAAAAAAATTAATTAATGTATCTTGATATTTCAGATTTCTATATTTTTTTGGTTTACAGAATATTAAAAATTATTATTGCCATTCACTTAAATTAAATGATCACTTGCTTAAGAATTCAGATATTTCAATTATTCGAATTGCCCCTAAAATGATGAAAATATCCTTATTTTATTTTAGTGTTTAATTATAGATTTTTGAAGTGAGTCATATACTATGAAATGACTCATTTTTATAAATATGTTAAAAAAATTCAGATTTTTGATATTGTTTTCTTTTTCTGACATACTTTAAAAATATTTTTGAGGTATATAGATTTCCTGAAACTGCTATATATTCTTACATCAAGCTCATTGCTTGATTGACTTATTTAGTTTGCTTAGATTTCAATGTATTTGAAGAATAAAAAAAAATATTTCAGGAGTAATAATAAAATTCAGTAATAATTTAAATATACAATACTCCAGTAGCAAAAGTATTAAATTGGGAAGAGTTAAAAATACACAAGATTATAAAATATTGATCTTCTTTTAAAATACTAAATGGAATTTTATTATTTAAAATTTATTTTATATGTTTTAAATTAAAATTGATTTATAAATATATATATATATATATATATATGCTCCTTAAAACATTTAAATGGGAATCCATGGAATTGCTTATTTTATCAGAATTTTTGTTCTCTGATAAATTTAATGTATAAACAAATGCAAGGTACACTGTATTAATTCAAATGAGGGCAAGTCTGAATAAAATATATTCCCTTTCCCACTAATATTACTATCTCAATTTCTTTTTTTTTTTTTTTTCATCAAGCAATTATTTCATCCATTTGAATTAAAAATATTCAATTACATTAATACGTTGCATTTATTATTATTCACTAATGTGTCATTAATTGAAATTTTTTTGTCATTTAATAAGTTAGCTATTGGTTCCTTTCTAAATATTTTTTTTTAGAATACTCCCTTTTTTTTTTTTTTTTTTTTATCAATTTATATACTTATTTTTGTAAGTGTACTGAAAGTTTTAAGTTATTGTTTCTTCTAAATATTAATTTCTTTTTATGCAGATCTTATTTATTGTTTACAAATGAGTTTTACTTGTTCTTAAATTGAAGAAATTCCCAAGGTTGTTCCTGTCGCCAAGTTTTTGTTTATGGCTGCAAGTTGGCGATTGACTTCCTGGCACTTGACACTGGGACCTGGGTATGATATGATATTCTCTAAATAAGTAAACTTTAATGCTAAGCTTAACATTATGGCCTGGTATCGAACTGAAATTTCAGAAAACAGCATCTTAAATATTTTTTTCAACATTTAATTTCATGTTTTTGAAGAAAATATCTTTAGTTTAAATGATTTCGAATTTACTGAAATCGTAACTTTCAATATAATGGTTGTAAAAGGAATGATTTGTTAAAATAACCAGCCAGTTAAAACCTAATTGAAGTGCAATTTTTTTTTTTTTTATTTTTGCAACTTTGTCTCATCGATACGTAACTGAAACTTTTTAAATAGCTGACTTGCATGCATTTTTTAATTCTAACAACTTTATTGTATAAAAATGTATATTTGCTTTTCTGTTGTTTCAGTTTGCTTTATATGTTTTTTTTTTAGAAGAATTCTTAAGCTGTGTTATCGTTATATTCATATTCCCATTACTGTTGTCATTATTTTATATTAATGTAATTAAAATGCCTTTCATGTTTAGATTTTATTGAACATATATGTTTAAAACAACTAAAATCTTTAACATTTTATAAACATTATTATTAAGATGTTTTTAAATTATGAAAATGTAATCCTTGTAAGAGTATTTTTAAAGTGAAGTTCAACCAACACTCTCATCTATAATCTATTTTAAAAATTAAGGTACAACAAAAAAATTACATTGAATTAAATAAATTTTTTCACGAATTTATTACTTTTAATAAATACCATTGTGCCAGAAAATATAGTACTATTTTGTATGGAAAATGTATTATGAAATATGAATTTTTCTTTTTTGTTCTTATTTGTTTGAAAGGAATATGATATGAAAAAAAAAAAAAAAATTAGCAATTGTTAATGCATATTAATGTGACATGCAGTCTTAATAACAGTAAAGATGCTAAAGTAATGTAATTAGTAATTGTAAAAGCTGATTGCTAAATTATTGTGAAATGGATTGTAAAGAAAGTTGAGCTTTTAATGACTGGAAGCATAGAATGGCAGAATGCATTGTGTAATCAGGACTGCTAACTTTTTTAAAAAGTAATTGCAAGTTTTGTTTCTCAATGCTTCATAACTGCATCATTCTAAATGTCTGAAAAACATTTTAAACTCTTAACAAGCTTATGTATTTTTTATTAATTCCTTCATTGCACTAAATTTTTTCAAGCCTACAATTCATTTGGTGTTATTATAGTTCACATGCAATGCCTGGATTTTCCATATTTTTTTTATTAGACTTTTTATTAATGCTTGGTTCAAAACTGAAACTTTGTCTTGTTAATTGAATTATGTTTTGATGGATATAAATATGATATGGAATAATTATTGTAGAAAAATTGATAAATTATAAATATGCATTAATGTGAAATTCATTGTGATACAAATACTCATTAATGTGTATTTTCAACTCATAATTTTTTAAATATATTATATTAAAAAATAAGTTGCAAATACATATTAATGTAAAATTGAATACTGATAATTTGTTCCTTAAGCAAAGAAGAGATAAAACTTATCCTCAAAATAACCGTTCACACCAAACATAGGTCTGTTAAGTCTAAAGAACAAATAATCAAAATTTAAAACTAATTGATTGGAAGATTGGACAATGCCACCCACAAATATTTAAAAAAATTTATTCATGTTGAAAAGTTACAAATGCAAGGAAAATACAAAATAAGAGCAGGAGAGAGTTTCTGCTGAAGCAGAGCTTTTACAAAATTAATGAAGAAAATATTATTAAACGACTATATACAATTTACAAAGAAGTCAACTACAATATTACTTTTGCAGTATGATCTTGATGGTATTTTTAATTTCATTGTTCTGAAGCAATTGTCTTATTGATAGTTTCATGAAATTTTTGTGGAAATTCTTCCTTTCGTTCATCATTCCGAACATTGGCAAATAATGGACTTGTTGAAGAACCTGTGTTGATAAGATGCAAATATGTCATGCTATGTTAATACTTGATTTTTGAAGAAATATCCACAAATTCTTTTTCTGGTAAATAAACTCCTAGCTTTAGTGGTATGGTACCATCTATCCTGCCAGTCCTTGTTAAAATTGTTATTTAATTTTTTTTATCTGAGACAAAGTAAATTTAGTATGTATATCTATAAATTCTTTTTCAGTTGCTTCCTTAGCATATGAGTAGACTCTTTCATTTCCTTTATATCCCTTGTGGTCTCTGTTCCACTCAAAGGAAATAGTTTCTTTTTAAAATTTTATCTTGTTCTTTAATTTATTAATATTATTGTATTCGTTGCAATTGCGATTTATTGCAATTCTTTGCAATTGTCTCAGTTTGATGTTTTGTTTAGTGCTACTGTGTTAAATTTGGTATCCATATGAAATAATATTTTCAATGGCTTCTTCATAGATGTCCTTTTTGACAGTAGGTTTTAAGCCACAAGTTATTTGCAATATTTAATTTATTTTGAAGTTTATTTCTGATGTAATTGAGATGTGGACTCGAGGCTTCTACCTTCCTTAGGAAGGAGCACAATTCGTGCCCATTTCAAAAGGTGTGGGAAATGTCCAGATGAAAAATTGAACAGTGATGTGAACCAAACAGGGTTGGAATAGAAGATCACCTTCACAATTTCTCTCGGCAGGCCATCAATACCAGAAGCTTTCTTGGGTTTGATGCCTTCGATTACTGCTTCCAGTTCTGAAGGTGTAACCGGAACAAAATCCTGTAGTGAAGAATTAAAGGATGGAATGGACTCCACAAAAGCCGAGCACGGAAAATGAAAAGAGAATTGCAGAGTAAGTATCTTGTATGGTAGAGGTAGTCGAGCCGTCTTCTTTCAAAATGGACGATCTGGTCTTTTTATGTGTGAGAATTTTGAAGTTTTTTCCAAAAAAGGAGGAAGTAGTTATAGAATCGATAAAAGATTTGAAATTGGTTGTCTTGGTTTTGATTATAAGTTTCTTGTATTCGGCTTGACTTCGTTTGAAAGCTGCCAGTTTAGTTGCTCTAAGAGTGGGTTCTTCCTCCTTTTGGTAAAAGGCGTCTCAAAGCCCTGGTCTTACTTTTCTTTGTTTGAAGCTCCTGTGTCCACCAGACCGCCCCACGAGCTCGCTGGAGTGAGCGTTTGTTGTTAGAGGTGGTAGAGAGACGTGCAGTAATCTCCGTTTGGATAGTGGAAATCAAAGTGTTCACATCTGAGAAGCTGGGCTGGAGTGTGCCCTGATGATATTAAAAATAGAGGACTTGACAGTGAGCCAGTTAATCTGGGAGATGTTTGAGTCTTTTCGGAGGAAGTAGGTCGTCAAGAGTCCATGAGAAGTGAAGAAGATTATGGTCACTGTTTGAGATGTTGTCAGTAACCTCCATAGATATTCCTTTGTCGATGTTCTTTGTCAACAGAAGGTAATCCAGCTTTGACCAGCTGCTGCAGTCAAGGTGGGTATTGAAGATGGCGAATTCTCTATAGTAAGGTCCATAGTGTTGCAGAAAGCCAATAGCTGAGTACCTCTAGCATCAACATTTCTCTTGCCCCCACACGTGATTTAGCGTTAAAATCACCAAAATAAAAGTCTTGAAATTGATGTACTTTTCTAAGAAGGATTGCAAAACATCAAGGTTTGTCAAAAGATTACCCTTAGGAGGGCAATAAGTAGAAATCATTAGGCAGTCGAAATCATGAATGGTCAGATGAACAATAACAATGTCCCTAGTCACCAGAATTGCTTGTGTTTCAAGAGTGCTTCTGATAACAAGAGCAGCTCTTGGCCCACAATCTGCGGCCACAATTTTATAATTAATTGGAATAGCAGTAACAAGGTTGTCATAAATATATGGTTCGTTTACAGAAATGAAATCAAAATTAAAATTCAGAATAAAATGATTTAGCTGAAAATTTGATGCGCGTGAGTTGCCTAAATTGATATGAGCGCCTTTTAGAATCATGTTATTTGAGTATTTATCCATAGTTGGTTTTAAAGGTAATAATATTGCGTTCTTTTCAAAATCTTACATTTTTGTCCGTGCAACTATGGTTGACATCAAATTTAGTATTAAATTTTGCATTGTGATCATGGCAATTTAGGCACCTGGCCCGTTGCTCACAATTTTTCCAATTGTGGTCTGCAGGACCACAATTTGTGCAGACATCCTTCTCTTTTGGTCATTTAGCCAAATTCTGTAAAAATCTGCCGCATTTGAAACAATGCGTAGGCCTGATATATTCTTTGAAACCAACTTTCTCCCAACCTATAGCAATCTTTTTCGAAGCTATGACTTTGCTGTATAAACAAGGGTTTACTTCCACTATCCAATTCACTCCTCTCTTGGAGTTGAAATGGTGGTTAATATGAAAGTCTCCATTTCCGTGCCCTTCCTCTGAGAATTGTGAATGAAGATCTTCCAAGCGTTTCTCATCGCTGGTATCCTGCGCAACATCAAAAACAGATGATCTGCGACTTCCTGAGGGTTGGTTTCTCAATTGAAAATTGTTTAGTAAGGTCATCTTGGAGTTTAAATTCCTGAATGAGTTTATCAAGGTCAGTTTCCGTGTCTGTTCCAATAAGTATGCCACCATTCCGGATGTTTCGTACTTGTCTTACTCCAATCTTGAGCTTTCTAATGTCCAATTTGGCCTGGACCATTTTCCTTGTATTTGAAGAAGAATTTGATTCTTCTTTGGGTTTGACAGTTGTGATATACTTTTTAGCCACTTTATTTCTGATCCTGGTCCTTAGCCAATTACGATGGTTAATGATTATCTTGTTTTGATGCTGAAGCTGTGGTTTTTAGTATCCCAAGTGAGAAGCAAGAGGCAATGGTCACTATTTGATATTTCATCGAGAACTTCAAGAGTGATGTCGTTGTCTACATTTTTTTGTCAGTAGCAGGTCGACCCAGCTTTGTCCCCTACTGCTGTTAAATGTGGGAGGCGTGTTTGGGGAATTGACAATATTCAGGTCCAAGACGTTGGCAAAGTGCAGGAGTTGCGCGCCTCTTTCATCGTCGTTTCTCTTGCCCCAGACTCTAGATTTGGCGTTAAAATCCCCGAGGAGGATGATCTTATGTTCTGAGAACTTCTCTATCCAATCCTGGAGTAAGGAGAGAGAGTCTAAAAAGCCCGTCACTGGGCGGGCAGTAGGTGGAGATAAGGGAGGCAAGTAGTATACTGAATCTGAAGCAAACCACGACCGTGTATTGATTTAAGAGTACCAGTTGACAGTCGTGTTTGCTATGAATGATGACTGCCGCTTTTGGACACACAGGGTTCGCAATGATCTTGTAGTCGTGTGGTATACAAGTGATTTTGTCTTCATAGGTATACGGTTCATTGAGAGAGAAAATCAAGTTGTTGTGAGATGATAGTCTGATTTAATTGGATGTTGGCTGCTCTGGAGTTACCAAGGTTTATATGGGCCCCTGTGATGGATAGTGAGGGCCCCTTTGATGGATAGTGAGATGTAATTATCCATAATTAGTTCTCGAGGCGATGAAGGTTTTCTCTCTTTCATTTGGCATTTGCTGTCTGTGCAGCCATGTTTCGTGCTTAATTTGGTGTGGAACTTAGCATTGTGGTTAACGCAGTTAACACACTTTTCCTCTTTGGTGCAACTCTGCCATCTGTGGTCAGTTTCACCGAATTTCGTGCAGATTTCCTTTTCTTGTCTGCAAACCTGGCAATGTGCCCGTACTTGCCGCATTTGAAACACTGAACTGGTCGCAGATATTCCCGAAAGTTTATCCGCTCCCAACCCAGGTTTAATTTTCTAGAAGCTGTGACTTTGGACCATAACTTCGGGTCCACTTCAATGATCCAATTTAAACCCCTTCTTGATTTATAGTTGTGTTTGATTGCGAAGTCATTTTCACCTTGAGTACCCTCTGAGAATTGTTCGTGCAGACTGTCCAGAAGCGTCTTTTCTTCTGTGTCTGCTGAGACATCAAAGCAAATTATGTGAGGTCTCCTTGCCGTGGATTTATTGATGTTGAAATGTTCTTTTAAAGAATCTTGATCTTTGAACTGTTGAATCAAATTATCGAGGTCCTTCTCTGTCTCCGTTTCGATGAAATTCCGCCTTCTTTTTATGTTTCTTACATTCTTGATGCCGATTTTAATTTTTTCGAACATCTATTTTCGCCTGGACCTGCTCCTTTGTCTTGAGAGAGGTTGTGGTTTTTTGAATGGGCTTTATTGTTGTAATGAATTTCTTTTTGATGTCTCTTGTTAGGCTTTTGTTTCTCTTAATGTCTTTTGACTGAACAACTTCAGAGAAAGAAGGTTTCTTGCTGAATGTTTGTGTGATCTTTGCGCTTTCCTCTCTTTCCAAGAGGCGTCCATTTAGCTCTGCTATGCGGGCACTTTTGCTTTGTGATAATGCTCACCAGTGATAGTGCATTGGCACGGAAATCCGTACGCATATCGATTGTAATTCCCTTTTTGTCCGCGAGATTAACAATAGATTGGTAATGTCTAAGTGCCACTTCCATTATCTCGTCGGCTGCAGTTGGCAGTTTTTGAGAAGGTTCTCTGGGGTAAGAGACCTTCAAAATTGCGTCCATTTGAGGCGTGTTAGGCTCCATAATCAATGGAGGAGAGAGTTTCGTAGAAAAAGTCAACAATGAAATAAGAAAGAAGTAGTGATATACACAGAAGATGATGCAACAAACCACCCCAGTGAGTTACCCCCTCCACACATACCATGAATCTAATAGCAAACATTCAAGTACTAAGTATAATAAAAATAAGAAATAAAAGCAAGATACATGAAGACACAGTAAAATGGGACAATTCTTCTATACAAAAATACAGTAAAATAAAATTGGGTACATGGCGACACGATAAATGCAGCACAATAATCCAATGTAAAAATATACAATAAAGATAAAGTATAATAGAAAAAATGAAAACTCCCGATAAAATACAACTTAAAAACGTTTAAAACACTAAACGGAAAAGTAAAATAAGAGAACATAACTAAAGTTCAATCATTGGCAATTAATTAAAACACCAAAAATAAAATAAAAATCATAATAAAAAGTACTGTAAAAAGATGTAAACAAAAAGTATGCACAGTACCAAGCGATTTTAAGAATCGCCATAAAATTAAAAATTAAAAATAGCACAGAAATACAAAATTATATACAAATAATCACAAAAGAACGTAGATTCATAATAAATCAATGTGGAGGGGACTCACCAGGGTAGTTTTAAAGCGTTTAGCCGCTCATCATCGGGCTATCTCAAATTAGAAAGGATGTGATAAAAACACTGTGAAAAGCACAAAAAAATCGTTGAGAACACACTAAACTGTTGAAACACACACAATGAAGGGATCCTTCAACGGGTACACCACGTTGAAAGAAAGTATACACAAAATGACGAAAAAACAACACGAAAGAGGTTTAAGAACGCAGACCGAAGCGATCGACGGCGATGGTCGAAAAGGTCGGTAGCGAAGAGGGAAAGGCTACGGTGACTTTTTCTCCTCTTTTCCGTTGCGCGGCGGAGCTCAGAAGGATGCGACTTACTTCGTCCGCTGCTAAAACCGGTCCATAAATTATGATAATTCTATTAAATCATAACGTCCGCCCCGTAGGCGTCCGAAACCGAATGACTT
>BPLR01017248.1:0-10316 GCA_021605095.1 Caerostris extrusa | reverse complement strand
GTAATGAACATTAATTGTAAACTCTAAATTAAATGTTCTTATATTGAATCCATTAGTAAGGATTTTAATTAAGATGTTATATTTCAAATGTGTGTAATCAATAAAACAGTATAATATATTTAAAATAATTTTTTTTTTGTCATGAAAATCATAAATGATTTATGAAATTTTTTTTTTATGCCTTCCATTATTAGATAACCATTTTTATATATAAGGATAAATAGTTAATTTCAAAATTAAAGAATATTGGTACTTTCACTACCATTTTTTTTACACTGAAATTTTTGTTTTACATGTCAACCTTTTAAGTTTTTTGATTTTTAAAAATATATATGTAACATAATTAATTTAGGTTTCAGTTTTCATCATTTATGTTTTGAAGAAAATTTAGAAAAAATGCACAAGTTAAATGCAGAAAATAGTTTTAAAAATATAGATATATTAGAAAGGATGGCATTTACTTTCAACAGCTTACAATTCCATATGAATAAAACTGATTCCAAGAAGTATTCTGTAAAAAAAGAAGAGGTATGTTAGTCTATATATTTAATACCAAAAAGTGTATTTAAAAAAGTATATAAAAGGTGATTTAAGTTGTATAAAATTCTTATTTTTTAAGTATGAATTTGTTATTTATCTTGCAGTAGTCCTTTATTTTAATGTTGAGCATTTAATCTGATTTTATTTGGCAGATTTGTAGCAGGAATTGTGTTTGCTAAGAGTAATATTGATTCTACTTGTAACTATGATAATTTATGCTATTCACAACCAATGGAATGCTTTCCAGAATGTCCTTCTAAGGATAAAAATGCTTAATGATTTGGAATTTATGTAACAAGTGAAATATCCACACAGCCAGAGAAGCATGCTGCAAAAATCCATGTTTTGTAATGGCATCAATTAAGGTCTTTAACCTTTAAGCCCCGAGATCATAAGATCATGCATGCAGGCATTTTTGAAATTTTTTTTCATGGAAAGCCTAACTACATGATTTGTTGCCCCCTACCCTATGGGGCATGGGTAGAAGGCAACATCCCAATTGTGCAGATTAGTCCTAAGTTCATTCCAGGAACCCCTCAGTTCATCCTTAAGAATCCCCAGAATCATTCTTCTGGTAACTATGAACAACTTTTTCATCTCAAACAACTATTATAAATTAAAATTTTCTGAAACTTCAATGTATTGATGAGAGAAATGAAAGTTTGTCTTTCATATATATATACCCGAATATTAAAGACATCACTAGAATACTTCAGGCTAATGTTTCTCATATACCCAAGAATAAATAAACTTAAGGTACATTTCATTTTATTTTTATCACATTTTTTCTGCAATATTTGACTTAACTATTATAATATATTTCTGAGATATTTGTATATAGGGCGCCTATAACTATTTGTAGTATTTTAAATGCACCTCGATTTCAAAGTTTGAGAACCACTGTATTCTAAAAACTTGGTATCATTTAATTTAGTACTGTTATTTTTATAAGATTATTATTTTGTTAACATATTTAGAGTACAGGGATATCTTTTATATTACTGCAAATGCTATATCTTTAAAGTTGTAATAAATGCTTTACTAGAATCAAGTAAAAGTCAAATAAAAATGAACAAAGTTAATGTGAATTTTGAAACAAATTTTTCTAAATCCATTAGTAATGATCATATTAGATAAAAAGTCAGTATATAAAATTTGACTTGAAGTTGAGAATTTTGCCTACTCCCCCATCCATGCTTCAAAACATAGTCTATCATGAAAGTCAATGTACACAAAAAATGGCATTTTGTCAAAAATGGCATTTGTATTTAATTATAAAAACTGAAAAGCTGCATTATTTTTATATTGAAATGATCATATTCATTAGCAGTCATTTCTTTTTGATTTGCTCTGAATATGACTGGTTTTTCTTCATGAGATTCTGCCATAAAAAAATCTTTTAGCTTGGAAGATTCTTCAAACTTTTTACACATTAACTCTTTGCTAGTTATTGCCATAGCATATTCCATTAATTGAGGAGAGAACAATTTAAGATTTAACCTCATTTTCCTCATCACTGCTCGAGCATTACAATCATTAAAAATCCTTAGACATAAACAAAAAGTTTGTTAAAAGTATGTTAGTTATTTTGTAATTCTTTTATAATTATTTGGACCATAAACAAACTTTCAAAAATTTTACAATTCCAGCATAAGATTTTTATTTCACCTTAACTTAATTATAAAATTTTGAGCATCAATACCATTTTTCTATCTTGGACCTATTTTAACTGGAACAGTAACAATTGCTTAATAGATACTCAAAATTTTCTTTTCAATAATGACATGATGCAATATTTTTTGTTCCTGTTTAAATAAGAAAAATCTGTTGGCATTCTTACAAAGCTAGATTTTTATGTCAATTTTACAAATTTTAGAATAGTCTGAAATATAATTTGGGGTTTTTGACTGTTATAAAATACTTACTGTTATAAAAATACTGTTTAACTTAGAAAATTTAATATAGCCATAGTTAAAATTTTAAAAAAAATTATTTATATAATTTTTAAATTTTGTTATTTTAACTTTTGATTTTTGTGACTGAGTGTACATATAACAGATTAAAAATCATACTGTTTTAGGAAAAAAAAATTTTACTAATAGTTTTTTTTTTTTGTCGTTAATAATTTTTTAACTTAAAAAATTAACTTTTTAATGAAATATTCAGATTTAGGCAGTGAATAATACTAGTTCTTTATGTTAATGTAAATAATGCAACTTTATTTAATTTTTTTTTTTAAAAAAATTTATGAATTTTTTAAATGAAGCACTCCATTGCTTTAATTTGTCAAATTGTGTATTTAAATATCACATGTATTATCATAAAAAGAAACACTTATAATTTACAGAACTAAACATTTTTCTTTATATAATATATATTCATTTAAATCATAAACATTATTACATTTGATGTTAATGATTAAGGTAATTTAAAATCGTCCTGCACAAATTGATTTTTAATATTTACAGTTCCTTGCTACTGTGATTCCTTTATTTGTACTAGGTAACAATTTCTGTTTTATTTTTAAAATGTACTTTTTTTTTATCAGGAAGTTCAAAATATTGGTCGAAATTTAGAACTGAAATTACAAAGTGTGTTTCTTCAAAGTTTATCAAATGCAGCATCCGATAATGATCACAAAAAACATTTGCATAAAATACTTCGTATTTGTTCTTATATCAGCGAAGAAAGAAAATTAGAAAATGCTTTTCAAACTTCAATTGTGATGCCTTTTATGAAAATGTAAGCATCTTTCCATTGTTAAAATTCGGTGACTTCTAATTGTAAAAGAAAATTATTAATAATATTATAATAATTATTTGACTTTTTCTTCCTTTGCTTGCATAATGTTGTATTGGAATATAGATATACAGGGTGATCCACAATTCATGCAAGAAGTTGTGATTTTATTAAAGGATACAACAGGATTTGTTTTAAAAACAATTTATTATATTCACTCTCTGCTGACACAAAGCCTAAAGGTGCATTTTAAAATGAAATCAGCTCTTTCATTGCCAATTATTTCAGATTATTTAGGATGTTTATGAATTCAAATTTTGTGTTAATTATAGGACACACTGTATATATATATCATTGTAATGATGAAACAGTGCCTTTTGTACTTGAATACAAGTACTTGGAGGTAATTTTGACAATCAGCTAAATTTTCAATCTCGTATTCACAATGCAATCAGGAAAGTCTCTGTTGCTAGTCAGTAAATTAATCTACTTCTTAATAGCAAAAATAAATTATCGATCAGAAATAAACTCATGTAGTATACTTCCATCATTATGCCAACCATTATCTATGAATCTCCCATTTGCATTACCTCTGCCATGGCCAATCTGTGGGAATATCATGTTTCTCAAAATTCTCACTTTGTCAGAATTGTAAATGCACCATTTTATTTCAACTGTAAATTCTTTCACTACGAATTTAAGCTACAACGTATTTTTGGCCACATCAAACACCTTTTTCTCCAGTTTTTCAAAAAATTGTTGTGATAAATTTTATAGTTCCAATAACCCCCTTGTGATCAACCTCTAAAATTATAACCACGATGAAGCCAAAGTGAAAAATGCCTTTAAAATGAATTAATACTAAGTACTAAGTAATTTCCTGATACTAAGTACATCAGCCTTGATCCAGAATAGTTTGCCTGTTCTTCTCTATCTGTAGCCGTTGTGCTATTCTTCTTTCTCTTGAACCAGTAGGCAACATGTCTTCGCCTTGCAGGAATTTGACCTGCTTACTTGCATTGATTCTGACTTTTCGTGTCTCCCCTCTTCATACACCCTTCAGGATGCTGATTTTGACTTTGACAAGAATTGATTCCCAGTTTAGAAATCGAATCATTTTCCATTCATTTCAAAATAATGTGCAAAGGATTAAACTTAATATCACTCTTAATTATTTTTTATATTTTAGTGTCTCTTAGTGTAATTCTCTTTTGTTTTATTTTAAATTAAATTAAATAATTATGCAACAGAAGGTAAGAGGATGTTACTTCTCTGGTACTCTGCAATAGACACTACTTTTGCCTTCTGTTGCTATAAAGTACTAGTTTAATATATATATTAGTTACTATACACTGAAGTGACAAAAGTCATGGGATAGCAATATGCAAATTTTCAGATGGCAGTAGCATCGCGTAGAACAGGTATAAATGCGCAGTGCTTTCGCAGAGCTTTCATTTCTGTTCAAGTTATTCATGTGAAGAGGTTTTGACGTGATGATGACCGCACGACGGAATTAACAGACTTTGAACGCGGAATGTTAGTTGGAGCTAGACGCATGGGTCATGCCATTTCGAAATCGTTAGGGAATTCAACATTCCTAGATCCACTGTGTCAAGAGTATGAAATTTCAGGCATAACCATCCCACCATGGACAGCGCAGTGGTCGACCGCCTGCACTTAACGACCGAGACCGGCGACGTCTGCAAAGAGTCGTAAATTCTAACAGACAAGCAATACTGCGTCAAATAACCGCAGAAATCAATGTGGGACGTACAAGGGACTTGTCTGTTAGAACTGTGTGGAGAAATTTGGCTTTCTTGGGCTATTCCAGCAGAAGACCGACTCGAGTGCCTTTACTGACAGAACGACATCTCTTGCAGCGACTCTCGTCGGCACATCGGTTGGTCCCTAGATGAATGGAAAACCATGGCCTGGTCCGATGAGTCACGATTTCAGTTGGTAAGAGCTGATGGTAGGGGCTCGAGTGTGGCGCAGACCCCACGAAGCCATGGACTCAAACTGTCAGCAAGGCACTGTTCAGGCTGGTGGTGGCTCCGTAATGGTGTGGGCTGTTTTTCATGGCATGGACTTGGTCCTCTGGTGCGACTGGACCGAACATTGACTGGAAATGCTTATGTTCAGCTACTTGGAGATCACTTGCAGGCATTCATGGACTTCATGTACCCAAACAACGATGGGATTTTTATGGATGACAATGCGCCATGTCACCAGGCCACAACTGTTCGCGATTGGTTTGAAGAACATTCTGGACAATTCCAACGAATGATCTGACCACCTAGATCGCCCGACATGAATCCCATCGAGCATTTATGGGACATCATCGAGAGGTCTGTTCGTGCCCAAAAATCCTGCACCATCAACGCTTTCACAATTATGGACGTCTATCGAGACAGCATGGCTCAATATTCCTGCAGAAGACTTCCAACGACTTGTTGAGTCCATGCCACGTCGAGTTGCTGCACTTCGCCGGGCGAAAGGAGGGCTGACACGATATTAAGAGGTATCCCATGACTTTTGTCACTTCAGTGTATATTCTCCTATTACTTATATGTTACTATTACTCTCTGTCTTTATATATATATATATATATATATATATATATATATATATATATATATATACTGCCTAGTTTGTTATATAAATCTCTAGTTCACTCTATATATTAGTTCTTAGTTCATATATAGTTGAGACTTTTTTTTTTTCTTCTCTCCAATGCAGCTCAACTTTTCTCTCCAATGGACGTCTTTTGGATGCCTATAAGGGCTGCACCGATGTTACTCACTTTGAATTACCCAGGGGACGCGTGTAACTTGATGGTAAGCCACGGACGCGGAGTAACAATGCCCCCGCAACTCTCTACGATCCTATTAGGACCGGGACCTACGGCTTAAAGTGGATTGCGAACCACTACAACACCCATGGCCAAAGCCGGGATTTGAACCCGATACCTGTGGTACCGAACGCCAGAGCGCTAGCCATTCGGCCATCAGGCCCCTATAGTTGAGAATATACTATTATTAAATAATTTTATCCATCCTGAATTTTAACATATATAGAAAAACATTTTCACTAATGTAAATAAATATCTTTTTTTTTTATATCATTTTTCAATTTTAGTTGTAGTAATTTGTTCTATTTTCATGAAGCATTTGTGACAATTTTATAAACAGATTTTATTGTTGTATGGTATTCAAATACAAATATATTTATTATCTTTGCAGCTTATTACTCAGAATAATATTATCAAATTGGGTTTGAAAAAAATATTAAATGACATAATAAATTTTATACCGAATGCCTGTAATGACTTATTGAAATCAACAAAGAATATTGACAGGTATGTTATTTTTACTGTTTTTGATTTAATTGATAACTGATATTTACTGAAAATTGGATTTTAACTTTTTGAATCTTATTTATTGTGCTGAATTTTTGTATATTAATTATTTTTTTTTAGATTTGACAACTGCCATTTAAACATTTCTAATATTTTTATTCTTGAAATTTACTATGTACATTATACAAAAAAAAATTGTGTTCAGAAATGATTTTTTTGCAAGTGTACTTATTAATGACAATAATTATATTTGATGGAAATTTGTAATTTAACTAATACTTGTAATTTTAATTAATTTTTAGATTAAAGTTTAATTTATTTTTTAAATTAACAAGATATGCATTTGTTTTAATAAACACATTCAATCTGCATTGACTTCATTCTGAAATTTTTTTTTACATTTTAAACAAAACAAAAAAAATTTTTTTTACTTATCTTTATTATTTTTTTTTTTATAGAAATAAAGAAGTTTTTACTGGTTATGATTTCTTAGTAAATGCTATTTGGCCTGAAATTGTTGATGCCTTTCAGTACATAGCTCCTGTGTATTTATATTCACTTGGTGATCCTCAAAAATTTCATCAAAATTACTCTTCAGTAATGGAATTTCTTGATGAATTTGAGCATCTATGTGAGGTACAGAGCAGTGTTATGAAATTGCGAGCCCAACCTTCTTACAAAGAATTCATTCAGAAATTTAACCTTGATGTGTATTTTCAAGTCAGGTAAGATTTCAGGTTTTACACTACATTTTTTTCTTTGAAGACAGTATTTTACTTATTAAAGCAGTTTTGATCATATGTTTTTAAAAAGATTTTAGGAAAAATTTTATATAGCAAAGCAAAGGATTAAGTTTTTATTTGACTTATTTTACATTGACAGCAATTTATTACAGCAGAAAAATTTATAAAACTATAACTTCCACGCATGTAACTGTTGAGCATTTATAGTACACTACAAATGTTTGTTCGACTCAATTTTAATTTTGACATCTTAGAATATTTTTTTTTTATTACCAGGCAGTACAGTCTTAACATTACATTATTTACAAAAACAATGTTATATTATCATTGCTGACAATCATTTCTTTGTCTTTCATTTGTGAGGAATTTTTCAACAAATAATTTATTTAAAATTTTAATTTCTCTCAGTGAAATTTAAAAAAAAAAAGATTTTTTTTTTTAATGTATACATAAGTATCAGAATCTTGGAAAAGGTTAAAGTAAATTTTTATGATACTATTTTTGTCCTTAAAAAGTTTTTAAATTGACTTTTTTTACTGTATAAGAAAGGCAATCATGAAGTATATTTGCTTATGTTAATTTATCCCTTTTTTCTGTGAAGAGTACAGCTTCAAATCAATCAATCTAGTGGCAATGTATAGCTTTTATTTTATTTGACAAATAGTTTTATAATTAAAATTTTAATTATATTGTGTTATTTTTATTTGGCTGCTATGTACACTGAAGTGCCATAAGTCATGGGGTATCTCCTAATATTGTATGAAACCTCCTTTTGCCTGGCGAAGTACAGCAATTCGACATGACATTGCCTCAAGTGATTAGAAATCTCAAAGAAATATTCAGCCATGCTGCGTCTATAGCCGTTCAAAATTGTGAAGTGTTACACTGGTGTTCAAAACTTAAGCAACAGGTGGGATTTTTGCCTAACTCCACAAGAAATCTTCTGAGAGACATGACATTCAGAAATGAAGGAGAGTATTATGTACGTAAAGAATGACGAAAGAATCTGCCCTCAAAAAAAGAATACAATGCATACGGTATGGAATCAAACAAAAAACAAGCTTTATTGAACGCATAGTATCATGATTTATGTAATTGTCTATCCAAGAGGAAGAACAACAAGCAGATGTTCCTTAATATGGGATATGCCCTGCCCTCACTGCAGTGGTTTTTCACACCGTCTCCGCATACTCAGAACCAGCTAGTGGAACATTTCTTGCGGTAGGTGTGCCCATTCCTCAATCAGCATCTCTTTGAGTTGTTGGGTGTTCTCCGGAGGATGTAAGCGTGCTGTGTGGTGTTGTCATTTACTTTTAAACCTAAACATAAACAATACCCGATCCTATAAACAACTAGCTACACCGTTTACTTAACACACACGATAACCATTATGAAAATTCCGCAATAACCCATACCACAATTTTAAATCACTAAGTTCGCATGCCTTCAGAGACTTATATAAGTTGGAAAAGGAAACACACATGAAATAATACACAGACAAAATTTCATAATTTAAAATATAAACAGAAATGTATTTATTAATATTTACAATAGTAAGCTTGAATTAAAATAATTTAATTAACGTTATCAATAAAAGTATAATTCGGATAATGCATTAAATAAAATATAACATACAAGTTGCCGCAATTCTAAATTAATGTTCAATAATAAAATAATAAGGTGATAGACCTTACAGTTTCATAACTTGCCACGACAGCTGGGAAGAGAGGCTCCCTTTTTTCTTCTTTCAACTTTAAAGTTTCAGTGTTAATAATGCTCTATACGCACCATTGATTACAGTCTTAGCAGCGAGGGGCCAACCGCTCATGGGGCTCTTGTGTCGGGCAGGAGACCTGGGGAAATTTGTCCATATCATGTAGCTTGGATTGTACAACTTTCTTTTTCAAGTGACACTGCTGCCAGGGGATTACCAGCTAGTTCATGGAGAGCGTGAGAAGTATGCGGGGGGTGCCAGTCGCTCCGATTCGCCGTCGAGCTCCCGGTCTAATGTATCTATTTCATGCTGGACATGGTACAACCATCTCAGCCTCAAACATCTTCCGTCTTCGTTTCTAATTTCAGCCACCTTCCTTCGAGCTCCGAGCACAGTTTTCACCTCGTCTCTTTTCTTTTTCTCTCCTCTACGACGACGATTTGTAGATTGACGGAGCTCCGTGGTTTTAGGTAACCGTTAGCTCTTCTTTGCATATGAAAGGGAAGTTACTTTAGCTTTAAGCCCATTGCATTAGAAATAAACAGGTAAAATAGAGAAAAAAATAAATGTAAAAGAGAAGTTTTTTTAAAAAAATAATAATTATAATTTAATAATTAAAGTAAAAGAGTAATTTGAAGAATTACAAACTAAAAGTAGTTTGAAAGAGAACTTAAATAATAAAAATAAAAATATTTTCAAAAAGATTAATCAATTCAAAAGGGAGTACAAGTTAAAAAATTACAAAAACGTTCCAGAGCAGTTTGTTAGAGAGATTGAAATGGTAATGACGCGGAAAATCTGTGAATCGTACAAGGTCATTTGCAAGTGAGTGATGGAAGGGCAGAGCCTGGGGGAAACGAAAACGTTTCGACTATTTAAGCAGCAGCAGGGAGGGGGAAAAAAAAAAAAGAGGTGCAGAGTGCGGCCTTTGTATTAAACAAATCAAACCAGTGGGAAGATAGCAAATCAATGGAGCAGCTGCGTGGTGATCCAGAAAGGAAGATATCAATGCTATTGAGTGCAAAGTGCAAAGTTGTGTAAGTTATCAGAGTTCCGGGGGATAAATCCCATACCTCCTATTAAAATTTAAAATTAAGATGCATAATTAGAATTAAATCATCAAAATAAAATTAAAGTTAAAAAGCAGCAAGCTCTTAGATAATATGTGTTGTTAAAAATTTAAACAAAAACAAGGTAGAAGGAAAGACTTTAAAAGTTAAAT
>BPLR01017247.1:0-47090 GCA_021605095.1 Caerostris extrusa | reverse complement strand
GCTTTCAGCTGCATTACCCCACGAAAGTACCTGCTATGTCATCCACATATTACCACTGTGATTTGGAACTAATATTTCAGAGAAAAAAATATGGGGGAGGTGTTACCATCCTCTTCTAAACATATGGTTGAACTTTTCTGCTTGCATATTTTATTTTTTATATTTACATGTTTATGTTTTGAACCGAGATCACTCAATTTTGAAACCTAGTGCTTTATAACAAACCTTAATATATAAGACTCATTACTTTTTTATATTGAGCAAGTCGTGGAATTTTTAAATTTGCTTAATTCATTTGCATTTATATATTCTCAGAAAACTATGCAAATATCAATATATCTAGTATAACAATTTACAACACCATAATGCTTTTTTATTACATCTTGATGTAGAATAAATTTATTATAATGTATACAATTTTTACAATCAATAAAAATATCCACTATTGTAGTAAAATATACTACAATTCTGTGTATTATGTTGTAAAATATACTACAATGTTGTGGATATTTTTGTCGATTGTAAAATTTATACATTATATTGCATTTATTCTACATCAAGGTGTAATAGATGTTAAGATGTAATATAGTTCCACTATATTTAAATTATTCCGTTTTAAATACTAATCATATCCTTTAGAAGTGTAAGCGAATTGACTTAATCTACGTATTTACAGACAAGTATGCATTTAATTTATTAATAACTGACCACTTCTCTATACATTTTAGATTGGTTTCTCCAAGAAATTCAGTTAATTAGGGGATACTAATTGCCCATCTTCCAAAGTGGTGTTTTCTCTCTCACTTGATGCTCCTTAAATATTCTGTTAAATGTCACGATTTGAGTACATTAACTCTCTAAAAAGTAACGTGCACTTTATACAAATTGCATTGGTAAGTGAACACAACCCCTTTATATTAAGTGTCTCCTATATTATTCATAGTGATTACACTTCAAAATGTTTGATACTCTTAATCGTTTACAACATATGCGCTATTGCGAAATACACTGTTTAAATGTTGAAGAAAAAAGGGTGGATTTACTTCAGGAATTGATGAAATATGTCTAATTTAATGAAAATTAATACCAGATTGTTATGTTTTGTTTTTCTTATGATACAGAATACATTTAAATCTAATGACTAAAAGTAACTCAATAAGTTCTTTAGAATGAATCTACTCTATTTAATACCTCGCGAGCGACTTTACATGGAAAATTCATTTTTGGGTGTTGAAGGAAAAAGGTTGGATTTACTTCAGCAATTGATGAAACATGTTTAATTTAGTGAATTAATACTACATTGTTATGATTCGTTTTCTTATGATACAGAATACATTTAAATCTCAGGACTACGCAACTCAATAAGATCTTCACAATGAATCTACTCTATTTAATGCAATTTACAGTGAATAAGCAATTCAGATAGTTCAGTAAATTTTTTAAGATTTAATGGATTTTTAATACTTTTATTAACAGCGAAAGCAAAAAAAGAGCGATTTAACAGTAAAAACCATTATCTATCTACAGCAGTGGCTAATAAAAACGCATCAACCTAGATTTTGGCATATTTGCGGTGTTTTTTTTAATAATTCAATTTAAATGAAAATACTGTTTATTTTGAAACATAAAAGGATATTTTAAATCACTTTAAATTCTTTTATAGTAAGAGACACTCAGGGAGACGACACATAATAAATCACTTCATTTATTATACACATCCCTGGAATAGCTACGAGCATGGCATCGCTTTTAATTTCAAATTAAACACCTTTGATTCTTCACCAGGCTACACCGGTCTGGATTATGGATAGTGATTCTTTATTTTTTATTTCACTTCACTTTGATTAAATAAAATAAAATAATTTAGATGTATTAATTTTATAGACAGAGGCCTGATGGGCGAGTGTTTGGCGTGCATCGATGCTCAGTACCACAAATTTCGGGATCGAACACCATTTGTTTGGATATTTGTGGTACTTCGGAATCACTTTAAGTCATTGATCGCAGATTAATATGACTGTTGAACGTAGGGTTGACAACCTACCCCGTAAAAAAGAAAACAACCACAATGTTTCGGAATCTGACTAAGAAGGCCTTGGCCTACCATGAGGATTTCATTGCCATTGAAAAGTAGAATTGAGAAAAAGTAATGAATTTTAAATTAAAAAATTTATGAATTAATAAAATTCTGGTACGCAAATACGGTATTTAAATACATACTGATAAAAAACCCTTTTTTTAACAATTCCCTATTTACATATAGGCAAATGATAAAAACGCCTTTTTTAACATTTGACTATTCACATAAAGGCAAATGATAAAAGACTTTTTTTAACATTCGCCTATTTAAATATAGTCAAATAAGTACTACTGTGCCCAAAAAGTAAGGCCAATTATTTTTTTCAAGAACTCTTTATTTATTCTTCCAAATTTTTCATCACCTTCAAAGTAAACAAATTTAATGCAAGTTCTTTGCTCAATTCATTCAGACATTTCAAAAATCGCCGGAATCAGTTTTAGTGTCTCACAAAGCCAAGCGTAACTCAAACACTAATGAATATTTTGACGTCAAATTTCACAAAGATGTCAAGGACAGTGCCAGCAACCTAAAAAAGAGTAAAAAAATTGAAATTCCATAAGTCCCGGAATTTTAAATTGAAAAATGGATCTTACTTTTTGGACACAGTAGCATAAATTCTCAGTTATACATTTTCTATTATTTATTATTTTATAAAATTCTAAAAATCTAATTTAAAATCCAATCGGGTACATTTGCTAAGAAAATAAAATCCAAAACTCGAATCCCACAATGTAGTACACAACTCTTTATCAGGAAATATTTTTCCATGAGAGTAATTTTCTTATGACTGAGCCTGCATTACGTGTTAAACAACACTCAAAAGAAGAAAGGAAAATTGTTATCTCACAGCCAAACAATACTCTCTTTAGAGACACAAAAGCGATAACAAATAAATCTTCGATGAAAATTGCATCTCAAATTCTGGAAGCGATGTCTATACTTGAAAAAGTCTATTATAAGAACCAATATGTTTGCATTGCGAGTAAATCTCTGTATGAAAAAATAACAGGACGAGTCCTTTTGTTCAAAGACATAACCAAACACATTTATTTTTCTTTTAACGGACAGCTTGACAAAGTACTCACGAAATCTTTTGATGCCCAAGGTAAGAGAAAATTTTTTTGATCGAATTCTCTTTCGTCCTAGAGAGAATCAAGTATTGAAAAAACTACTATCGTCCCACTCAATTTCCTCTTCCAACCTGTAGTATCACGACACTTGGGCATTAATCATACACACACACACGCACACACAAAATAGTTTTCTTGAGGAACTAATGCAAAAGTAAATACCATATTAAATTTGAGATCGATTGCTCTTGCTGAAAGCGTGAAGATGTTATTTCCTACGCATATTTGAATTTCTTTATTTCTAAATTTGATGAATTTGTCGCTCCATGTCTTCCAGGGGCTGTTGATATTAAAAAAGATTTAAAAGATTATTAAGAAATAAAATAGTGACATTAAGAATATCATCCTCATCGTTATTATTAGAAATTAAGTCGCAAGCAAATTCGAAAATATACTTAAGTTTTATCAAGGAAGAAAATTAATAAATTTTTAATTTAACTAGGCATGATAATTTTGAAGACTAGAATGCTCTTCTATTGGGACTGGGGTGAAGAGTAGGAATTTTCCTGGTGTCACTTCTTTTCCAGAAATTACTGTGTCACAGTGTTGGTGTGATGTAGCGGTACTTCCACATTGCACCCTAGATACATCTGAATCTGCTACATATCTGCCATCATCATTAGCAAATGACCTCAGTTCAAAGGGAATAACATTATGAAAACAACAACCACATTAAGCAGTGAAGCTATTAAAGAGTACTTTATTTTACATCAGGCGCTTCGCGTTATGCATAATATCCCACGAACTACACAAAGTAAACGAACCTGCAATAGGAGAAGGAAGTGTTGCATACTGGAAAAACTAATAGGGATAAGTTTCCTACGTTTATGTATCGTATGGAAAAAGCAAAAAAATTCAGTTCAAAGAGGGTGACATTATGAAAACAACACCAATATGCAATGAAGCCATCAAAGAGTACATTTTTTAAATCAGGCGCTTCGCATTCTACATAATATATCACGAACAGTAATACCGAGGTTACGGAGATGGAAGTGCTACATACAAGAAAAACTAATAGATAAGTTTCCTATGTTTATGCAAAACTCTCCATAGACATTTGGATTGGTTTATCGCTCTATGATCATTTTTTTGCACACTAGGGTTTATTAGACCCGGAACCAACAGTTTAAAGTGGATTCCGAACCACTAACAAGAATCCATGCCACAGTCAGGGATTCAAACCTGAATCAGCAAAGTTACGAGCTCTAGTAATTTGAAAATCAGGCCTCCTATTATCCATGCTATATATACACACACAAGTTCACCAAATTTCCTTGTACCTGGAAACATTGTGTGCAACGTATGTTACACTGCTAATTGGATTTTAATTTTTTATCTTCTTGTCCCCAGATCCGCGTGCGTTGGCACTAGACCACGAATATTAACCAATTATTACTTGAGTAAATTTTTCTCTTCAATAACTCTTCTAGAAATTTAATTCTTAAGAAAACTTTTGTATGATTTCTGTTTCACAATCGGAAAGTATAAAAATGGGAAAAAATAAGATAATGCATCACTCAATTTCCTTCATAAATCAATATCACGAAACCTGTGCATTAATTATACAGTTTTGCGTGATGATTGAAAAATAAAGGTAAATAATACATTACATATAATATAAATTACATTTGTTGCAAGTGTAGAGAAAACGCTTCCTACGCATATTTAAATCCAGTTATTTCCAGATTTAGTAAAATTAATGCCCAATGTTATGACTGTTGTCCTAGAAGGCACTATTATAATATGAGTTCCTTAGTTTTAAAATATTTGTACAGAAATTTACAAACTTTTTATGACAAAAAAGGCATTTTAATGCATCTTCTTAACATATTATTAAGTAAGCTCTAAAGCAGATGATGTAAATAGAGGATGCATAGACTACTGCTTGACCATACAATCTTCTTTATTAGTTTAACTGTCTTTTGGTCTTATGAAGTGTTATTTTAAAAGTTTCTGGTTGATAATTAGAAATACTTATAGACATATGTTAAAAACTTTGCTTTAGGATAGAGATCAATTGATTTCTAAATTTTTTGATCTTATGTTGTTTTTCAGAGAAAATTATTCTTTTCAAGCGCATTTAGATTTAATAAATCACGTCCATTTTCTTTGGCATAAAAAAAAATAATTGAAGAAACTTTTAACTATGATTAAAAGCTGTATGTTTGTTAAGTGATATTATTCTTCAAGGAAGCTTTTTATTTTAGACTTTCGAAAAGTAGTTTCAAGGTTTGTTTTGCAATCCTTTTACCATTTTATTTCGAAATAAACCTTAACCATTGCACCTTGAACTCATTAATATGCAGAATAATTAGAAATAAATTAGTAAAGAATGGATTAGTAAATCAGTATAATAAATTAGTAAAGTATGCATTAGTAAATCAGTGAATTATATTAGTAAAGCATGTATCAGTAAATCAGTATAATAAATTAGTAAAGTATGCATTAGTAAATCAGTGAATTATATTAGTAAAGCATGTATCAGTAAATCAGTATAATAAATTAGTAAAGTATGTATTAGTAAATCAGTGAATTATATTAGTAAAGCATGTATCAGTAAATCAGTGAAATAAATTAGTAAAGAATGCATTAGTAAATCAGTGAATTATATTAGTAAAGCATGTATCAGTAAATCAGTATAATAAATTAGTAAAGTATGTATTAGTAAATCAGTGAATTATATTAGTAAAGCATGTATCAGTAAATCAGTGAAATAAATTAGTAAAGAATGCATTAGTAAATCAGTGAATTATATTAGTAAAGCATGTATCAGTAAATCAGTGAAGTAAATTAGTAAAGAATGCATCAACTCTCGAGAAAGCATTACGATGTTTTCAGTTTTAAATATTAAAAAATATCGGCTGACTAATAATTTTTATTAAAAAAATGCATCCAAAAGAAGCTTTAATTACGTTGTTCTCTTTATTATTGGGTTTGTACATTAAAATAGAATTAGGAATATAGAAATAAATATTTTGGGTTTAAAAATAAATTTCAGAAATAGTTCTTTTAATTTCATTATTTTAAGCAAATTATATCTGAAGCCCTTAATTAGAATTCTTTGTAAGCGAATCTTACGGATATCGGACTGTATTGATTTTCTTTTATGCTACTTAACCTTAAGTCTTAAGTTATAAAATGAACAGTAATTAAAAATAAATATGAGAATTTTGTAGAAGTTTTCGAATTTTAGAAATTTGTCTTAAAGACAATCTTAAACTGACCAGTATATGGAAATGAGGGAGGCTGATATGCTGACCAGGAATGGATCCCCAAAGATCCTCCTTTGCCGTTGCAGCATATAAAGCGATATATATTTTCTCCATTAAATCCAACCGTTTCAACTGTATAGAGAAAGGCTTCTAAGAAAAGTAGAATTCCCTATTGAATAATCAATAAGATTTTCCAGTTTCTTGCCTAGAGCCGGTTTTAGATTTGTCACAGGCCATGACTGCTTACAGAGTCAACTGTATAGAATAGGACGGGCTGATACAGGTATCCCCCTTTGCGGCCATGGCATGGCCATGACTGGAGAGTACCTCAGCATATACCTACTGTTCTTAACTGTATTCCATTTTTGTGTTACTGATAATGCCTTTAGTGATTGTTTTTGTCGTTATTTATAGTATTGGGAGTACTCGACGACTAATGACCAAGAAGTCAGAGACGGGCATAGGATAAAAAAATAATTTAAATAAATCCTTTGCTTTATGTAATAAAAACAAAGAACATGCTGGGAAGTTTTCACACAGTTCCTTTTATGCTCATACTTTTTCCTGGTAATTTTTAGCAGCGTATCTCTTTCATAATTACTAACGAGTAATTTAGGTGTAATTAATAAAGCTTTTATATTGATTAGTTCTAAACAATTATTTCTCTGCACTTAGCTGCTCATAACTGAAAATTAATACAAGCCTCCTAAAATATACGGTAAATATTAAAGATACGCGTATAAAAATATGAATGATATGAAACAGACAGGTGGAAATATTCAGCTATTAGGGTGTTGGAGCTCCTATGCAAGTCGTTTCTCCAAGACCATGCATATTTTATTCTCCACCCGCAAATATCTACACGCTAAATCTACGCCGAATGGGTATCGTGTTTTGTGTAGGCGAGTCTTTGACTGCTCAGTCATTTGGAAGAGTGCTTTATTTTGTTTGTCCCTCCTTCTGTTCCAAATACTGCACATATATGTGCGTGGGAGAGTTGCTGAAGATATGATATACCTGGTGGTTTTGCGGCTTTTTTCCAGGAATTTACAATATCTTTCGGTCCGATATCCCAAATTGTTTTCATTACATAAAATGCCATCAATCAGCATAATTTCTGTCTTCATGTTAATGTAAGATACCTCTTACTGCGTATTTTGAGTAATTATGGTAATGGTTTGATTTTACTACTACTATCTACTCTATTGTCTAATTTATGTGTTTCTCCTTCATAAAAGTTTCATTCATGATTGAGATATACTATCATTTTAGTGAATTTTATATTATTTAAAAACCTTTGTAGATTTTAAATGCCTTGAACATTCACCTGAGATCATTTGGCATTAAAACAACCGATATGTAGCAGATTCAGCGTTACCTAAAATACATCATAAAGACTTGCCATACTGCAATTATAGCACCCTCTGTTTGGAAAGATAAATTCCAGAATCGGAGATAAAGTGTTTTTACCCTCTGAACTTTTTCCTACCTCCTCAAGATCAGCTGCCTGATTTCCAATTGATTAGCGCTCTGGCCGTTGATGCCCCAGGCTTCAGGTTCGAATCCTGATGGTGGAGTGGATGTTTGTTAGTGGTTCGGAATCCACGTTAAACTATAGGTCCCGGTCTAATTAGTTTAAATTGTGGACAAAATGACCGTAGAGTGACAAACCGAACCAATCCTCAAGGTCAACGCAATGCCTTTTCGAATTATCGTATTAATGCCGACATGGCATGGGTTTGGCTTGTAGCTGTACGGCCATTTTGTGCACAAGAGGGCTAAATAGACTGGGACGTATAGTTCAAAGTGGATTCTGAACCACTAACAAACATCCATGCTACCTCCAGGATTCGGATCTGAAGCCTATGATACCAACGACCTCAGCGCTAGCCACTTGGCCACCAGGCCGCTGTATATACATGGAAACATAATTAATTAAATATGAAAAAAAATATATGAGAGGAAAATAGCTTTGTTGTGCAGAGTAATTAATTTAAAATATAGCTCAAACTAATTCTATTGTTATGATATCATAAATCTTTAATTGTACTGTTAAAGTATGGGTGATAAAGAAATCAAGCCTATTTAGAAATCGACGGTAATATAATTATGCAAATAGAAAATGTAATTAGCCATATCACATGCTTCGTTAAAAACAATAATTTTATAAATTTCTTGATTATTTGTTACATGACCCAGAATTATTATTCATTACATAACCCATAAATGAAATATATAAAATATACTACAACTTAGATTCCTTCAAACTGTTCATTAAGCAAAACATTTAATGAATGGCATATTTTTTGAAAGGGATTAAATGAGCAAATAAAATTTAAATAAAAATGCCCAGTATATACATGGTAACTTAATTAATTAAATACGAAATAAATATATGAGAGCAATATCACATTGTTGAGCAGAATAATTAATTTAAAAACGACTCAAGCTAATTCTATCGTTATGATATCATAAATCTTTAATTGTACTTTAATTGTAATTTTTAATTGTATGATAATGAAATCAAGCATATTTAAAAATATTGATTTTAACGAATCATTTTTCGCATAACAATATTTTCTATTTGCATATATTGGTTTTAACGAAGCAGGTGATATCGCTAACAATATATGCTAATAGAAAATATTGTTAGCGACATCACATGCTTCGTTAAAACCAATATTTTTTTAAAAATTTTAATTATTCATTACATAACTCAGAATCATTATTCATTACATAATTCATAACTGATACGTTCAATAATGAGATGGAACATCTTTTCTTAGGGATTATTGAGCAAAAAAAAAAAAATAAATAAAATAAAATTTAAATAAAAACTCTTTTCAATTTCTTAGAAGGTCTTATGACATAATAAGCTTTCAGTTTTGAAAAAAAAACAACTTATTTCTGTGAAAAGATAGAAAAGAAATATGATTAGCATTACCTGACTTTGATTCCAAAGCATGTATTTCATTTACATAATAGATATCGCAAGAAATTAACACAGTATGAATAGGTAACTATTACCTGTTAAACATTCAGAAGATCTAGGTAATTCCATATAACACATACATATCTCTTTACCAGAAACTCAAATTCAATAAAATTGGTTCTTTAAATTTCTAAGGGTGCATTTAAATCAAAATGAAGACTAATTTGCATACAATTTTCTTTTCTTTTGTGACGAGAAGTTTTACATTTTGGAACTGAATACGGTTTAATAATTCTAAACTTTTCTATGGACGTTATTAGAATAACAAATGGTTGACATTTACATCTTTCGGGCATGATGCTCGTTCAATTTATATCTTCTTCTGAAATCTTTTTATGACTTCTAATTACATATTTAATGCAGTAAAATAGAAATGCCAATTAATTTTCATTTTGATAGAAGGCCATGATTACCGATAATTATGATAAATATATATTTATATCTATCACTACTATTTATCACGCATGTTGTTAAAATTTGTAGAAACTACGAACAATCTAATGCTATTTATTATTTTACATTTTTTAACCAGTAATGGTATCATCCAAAGTTTGAAAATGTATAATTCAAATAAATTAGAATCCGGACAAACGAGATCTTTAATTAGTGCAATATTATAATATGGTAATAGGAATAAAGTTTCAATTATGCAACCCTAAATATATAAAAGCAATTTGCATAACTTGCTATTTAATTAATACATAATTATAATATGGTAATCAAAATAAAATTTCTACGTAATATATAATAAATAACAATGATCGCTAGCACATATTTCATGTAGGTAATGTAATAATTTGATCATACAAAGAAATGTTATCAAATTAAAAAATCTTCTTTAATGGCGCAACAACCCATGGCCTACTGGCAGATTCTGAAACATGAGAGATTTTCTTATTTAGAGGTAGGGTGGCCAGCCCTACACCCAACAGACATATTAGACCCGGACCAATGGTTTAAAGTAGATTCTGAACATCTACACGCATCTGTGGCACCGCTGGGACTCGAGCCCAAAGGCTGTGGATTGAGTGCCAGGGCGCTAGTCACTCTGCCATCAGGCCCCAAAATTAAAATAAAATAAAGAAAAAATTCTTGAGCTAAATTTTGCTTTAAAAGCTTTTTAAAATATTAAATTTTTTGAAGTTCTTTTTACATAAATAACAAGTGAAAACAGACCTATATATAGTATATATGTGTATTTGCTAAAAAGTTCAATTTCAATTACAAATCAAATGCTGTTAGAACTTTATCATGAGAGAAGAACCATAACACTAATTATATTTAGCTCTGATATCGGAGAGGAAAATATACATATTCTATTATGTTTGTAGTATTCATTTGTTCTTGTTCAATAAACTGTTATTACTTTTAATTTAAAATTCGTAAAATCATTACACAGTATTAGATGTTTAGCATTTATCATACTATATCATCCCTTTGAAATTTACAAATAATTAATTTAGTGTGATACGAATTTCTCTTCTATTTAAAAACGAATGGATAAGAAGATAAAATAACTTCAATCAGATAAAAGTATTTTCAAAAGTATCGTAGGATTGTATCAAAAGGAAAGAAAAATATGCTAAAGACTATGCAAACAAAATCGCTGTAGCCAAAATGTTTTAAATTAATTATTTCTTACAATTTTTCAAACACTTTCGTGTTCATTTTCGAATTAAATTAGGAAAATGCCATTTCGAAGCATGATATGAACATTTATATTACTTAATATTACGGAGATCAAAGCATTTATTATATCTATTTTTATTTGCAAGAAAGATTATTTAATTTTTAATAACATCCACATATCAGGCATTAATAAATATTGTGATATCCATATGTGATATTTAATTTAAATAAATGTTACATTTTTATGTGATTGTGACTAACTAGAAGGGCTTTCCATTGTAAATTTTATTTATTTTAATTTTAAAATTACAAAACAAATATTTTTACAACTGCGAAATAATTGTATTCTGCCTTTTGTATTCTTATTGCATTAGTTTTTAAATAAATGAAAAATAACTGATTTTCAATTTGTAGATTAAAGATGTATTTTGACTCTCAAGTTCCTCTTGTTTCTGATTACTAGAGCAATTTATTGATTTTCATAGGGACGAGGAATTAAACCGCCGGTAAGAAGAAAAAAACAACAATTAAGTAAAGTAAATAAATAATTCATGCATAAATTAATGATGACGACTTCAATCACCACATACTAATAAGCAATTATCTTGTATAACTTAAGAATACAAGTAATTTTTTCTAATGTGTATTTGTAAAGATTAAATATTTAATTTTGATGCCTGTAATAAGAATCACGATAAATTTTTTGCTGTCGATTAATAACTAAAATTTCTTTATTTGTTAAATACATATTAAGCTTGAATGATGTTAAATAAAGACAAATATTTGATGATAAATGAGACGTTTTCTGATTGTGTGATAGGAGATGATTCGTGTGATTTAGAAAAGAAGATTTCTTTAGAAAAAATGTCGAAATTTAGTTTTGATTCAAAGAATTTAATATTAGAAAAGATAAGTAAAACTTCATTTAGCTTTATTTAAAACAGATTAAATTCCATCAAAACTCACTCTTGGCTAAAAATATTCTGCTACGATGAAAATTTTAAAAATATTTCAAAGCTGTAAGTAAATAAAGGAACAGCATATTTGAAAAATATATTTATATATTCATTTTCGATTTTTGCTAAGAGCGATTATTATTATATTCATAACATAATTTTGGATGAATTTAATAATTAGCTATTCGAATTTAACTATTAGCAAAAATCGAAAATGAATATATAAATATATTTTTTCATATTTGTTATACATTAAAATGAGACTCTTGTACGCGTAGTAGCATCTTTTTCTTTATGTAAAAGTTGGGACACTACTAAACTGTTACACTTTCCCATATTTGGTCCATGAACGTGTTAACCTTATTGATTATTTTACTAGATAATACATCTTAAACGTGTTGCCACCCGGGCTTGCTTCGTAAGCGCCAACGATAAGTAAGTCGATGTTCCCACTCAGATAATGAAATTTTCCCTGCAAGCTCGTCCAACATTTCTCTTACGTAGCTGAAATGTATGAAACATAATATAATTCATTACATGGGAAACAATGAGGAAAGTGGGGCTCTTTGCTATTTGTTTAAATATTTTGTGAAAGTAGCTGTATCAGTGAATAAACAGAGTATGTTTTTGTAAGATTACATTGAATTTCTTATTATTTTGAGCAATGCTTTTATAACATCAAAGCAATTTTTTTTGATAACATTACATTTATAGACAAGACATCAATCCGTGAGTTTAGGTAAATATATATATATATATGACCGCCCCTACATTTTGAATTTAACGTAAGAACAAAAATGCATTAATTAAGATTGCTGTTATCTTAAACAATAGGAAAAATAAGCTATAAAATTCCATACGACTTTTCTTGAAAGATTTCATTTTCACTTTGAAATAAAATTGTCTTTACTGTCTTGAGACCATCTTTTAGAACATTTTTATCACGTTATTTAATTACATAATTATTAGCTTGTGAAAGAAATTTAAATAAATAGATGCATAAAAATTCGTGAAAAAAAAATTTAAAAATTATAAACCAATAAGAAACATTGAAAGTGTCAAGTAAACGAAAAACTGATCAAATTAAGATTTCTGTTATACGGAAACAATGAGTCAAGGAAACGAAAAAGGGATCAAAGAATCAAAACCTGATCAAGGAATTGAAAACCCCCTCACCCCGAAACAATACCCAGAATTTTATGGGAAAAAATGCAGAATTTTATAACGTTTAAAATAAATCCCGAATTAGACAGGAACAATTTTAAATTAATTTAATTATTAATCATTTATTACTTAATTTTTCTCTTGTGTGTCAGTGTTTTTCATTCCACCTAACGCTTGACGTTTATTAAGATATATTGGTTCAAAACTCCTGTAATACATATGATACATTTGAAGAAAAGAGGAAAATGAAATAAAAATACATTTTTTTGTCTAGCGGGCATTTCCTATTTTTATCGAAAAGTTGAAACTACATAGCGTCTTGGGAAATTGAGAATTCAACCATTTCTTATTTTAAATTTATCCAACTGTTTAACTTGATAGTTTTCATGTATTGTATGTTGAGAATTGTATCTTTGAGAATTGTTCCTCATTAGAAAAGTATATAAGTGGATCCTTTAATTTTTGTTTTTAGCGAACAAATTAAATATCTTGTTACCTGTTTTATGACAGTACGAAAAATTTCTTTGCTGTACAATACTTTTGTGTTTGCATTCTACAAAATTTGACAGAACGTTTATATAAATTTCATAGGACCAAAAGATCTCAATACTTTTCTACTTGGATAAGAAAGATCATTTCCTGAAAATTATTCCTTAATCTTACAAGTTGTTGAAATTGTTCCTTAATCACATTTTTAACTTTGAAACAACACTTCTTTTACTTTCACCAGATCATCTTTTAGAACAATTTTACGTTATTTAATTACATAATTATTAGCTTGTGAAAGAAATCTAAATAAGTATTGTGTGTAATAAAGCCCCAGAAAGAATTTAAAAATATTATGCATAAAAACTAAATAATACTAAAAAAATCTACATAAATAAAAAAGAATAGCTTGTGAAAGAAATTTAAATATATATTAATATGTGTAATAAAGCTGGTGAAAGAAATTAAAAATATTTTGTATAAAAACTAATTAAAACTAAAAAAATTAAATAAATCAAAAAGAATAGCTTGTAAAAGAAATTTAAATAAATATTATATGTAATAAAGCTCGTCAGAAAAATTAAAAATATTATGTATAAAAACTAAATATTAAAAAATATTTTAATAAATCGAAAAGAATAACATGTGAAAGAAATTTAAATAAATATTATGTGTAATAAAGCTCCTGAAAGAAATTAAAAATATTATGTTTAAAAACTAAATACTAAAAAAATTTTTAATAAATGAAAAAGAATAGCTTGTGAAAGAAATTTAAATAAGTATTATGTGTAATAAAGCTCCTGAAAGAAATTTAAATAAGTATTATGTGCCATAAAGCTCCTGAAAGAAATTAAAAATTTTATGAATAAAAATTAAATAAAAAAAAAATAATAATAAATCAAATCGAATAGCTAGTGAAAGAAATTTAAATAAATATTATGTGTAATAAAGCTCTTGAAAGAAATTTTAAATATTATGTCTAATAAAGCTAGTGAAAGAAATTATAAATATTGTGTATAAAAACTAAATAAAACTAAAAAAAATTGATAAATCAGAAAGAATAACTTGTGAAAGAAATTTAAATAAATCAATATGAATAGCTCGTGAAAGAAATTTAAAAAAATAACAACCAATAAGAAAATTTGAAAATAGTCAAGGACAAAAAAATTTTATCAAACAAACGAAATTCTCCGCTTTTGAAAACAGTACCCACAATTTATGGGGAAAAAAAAATATGAAACTGCATTTCTGTCACGAAAAATAGTTTCAAACAGGGGACTGCTCATAAATAATTGTCAAAAATGGAAAATAAAAAAAGACTATAAATAATGCAGGATTTTAAAGCGTTCCTTAATTTGCATATATTATTATCCCCTGCCACCCAATATTTACATAATTGCTCTAATGTTTACAAAGAAGGTTAAAATGACAGAAGTCAAGGGTTGTAATGTAATTAACAGAACGAGCTTTTCTTCAATTTTCTTCGGTGTTCCCTTTTTATATTTTCATTGATCCGTGGAACTCCAGGGAAAGAATCCGTCACAACCTGAGAATATTTGTTGAAAGTTTGCGGTTAAACGGATTTTTCTATTTACAGAACAAGCCCATGCAAATGACGAAACTTCGAAAAGGGCGGACTTCTGTTTAAACATTGTATTTGCAGTCGTTCAGTTTTGATTATCCATTTAGAGAGAATCTTGGGTTTTTCGTAAAACCCTGGATAAGATAAATCCATTTAAAGGAAAGGAATTCTTCATTGATTTTATCCTGAAAAAGGAAAACGTGAATATAATAAAAAAGATGGCGTTTTTAATAAATTGAATGAAACTGGCAAATCAGATATAAATCATATTTCCAATATTTAAAATTACTCAACTTGTGGTTCAGGTTCCATGGGAATGTGTGGGAGTTCTTAAGGCTCGCGTTCACACCGAGGCGTAAAGCGTTGAAGCGTGAAGCGTTGACCAATCACTAGCCTCACCGTATTCTCCTGAAACAGGTTGGAATCCACCGCTTCGAATTGACCAACTTTCACCTCCCAAATGCTTGCCGCGTCCTGTGACTTGGATTGAGCCAATAGTAGATCTGTCATCTAGTAGAAGTAACTGGAACTTCCCTAGGCGTAAAGAGTTTTCTGATGTTTCGGTGTGAACGGGTCGAAAAATTTTCTTCCGCGTCTCCGCCTCAAGCTTCGGTGGGAACGAGCCTTTAGGATTCGAATCCGTTAGAGGCCTTCATTGCACTTACTGCTTTCAGAAACGAAGAAATTCTAGGCGATTGTGAAAGAGAGTATGTAACAAAAGGTACAGAACATATTATCGGGAATATTATCGTGTATATCGCGTGTTTTAAAGAGTTTTGAATAAAACAGATCTCCATCATTTAAGACATTTACCGATAGGTATTGTTTGGATATCTTTTTATTGCAAAATTTTATGGTAAATTATTAAATAGTTCTCTAAAATATTGCACTTCCTGGAAGTAATGAATGCCAATGAATTTATTACTTTGTGTAGGAAGTAAATTAAGCTGAATATTGTATGCCGCGTGCTTAAGTTTAAAAACACATGTGTTTTTATTTTAGGTAAAGTAAGCATTTTTCATTTTATTTGCATACCATTCACCAACATTGGTTTTATTTTGTTTACATTTAGTAATGTAATTTGTTATTCTAGTTCTTGCCCTAGATTTTTAAAATCTAATCTTGATCCTAATTCAATGCAGTAGATGTTTTTGAATTTTAAAGAACTAATTTAAATAAAACTTAAGCCCTTATCAAGAAACTGATTACAAAACAGATATAATATTTTATATTTACCAGGTAGTCATTGTATAAAAATTTTATGCTCAAAATACTTTCACATGTTAGTAAATAAACATTCTGAACTCTTGGATATATTATTTTATGCGTTAAAATAATAAAACAAATTAATGTTGTTATTAATTTATATAGTAAGTATAATATATAAAATAAATATTTTTCTTTTTTTAACACTAAAAATATATGAACACCATTAATATTTATGACTTTCATACTGCATATACACTCATGTCCATAAATTAAGGATAATGAAGTTCAGGCAAAAAAGAGACAGAAGCAAAAACAAATTTGACTTATTTGTAAAGTCTATTTATTAAATAAAAGGTACAGAGCCAAAAAAAAATGCTACATGTTTGACATAATTAATAAAATTGCGATTTTTACTCCCTGGCGCAAATTTAAAAAAGAACCTATTTACAAAAAACAGTATAACATGGTTAGTATGATGGTTAATATGGAGTATGTCTCCCGTACGATGCAATACAGGCCTTACAACGCCTAGGCATGCTGAGTATCAAATTATCAATCTGATCTTGGGGAATATTACGCCACTCATCAAGCTATGCCCTCCGAAGTTACGGTTGACCGGTGGGAGGGGGTTGACGGGCTGCAATTCGTCGGCCAAGCATATCCCACACATGCTCCATTGGATTCAAATCCGGTGAGTATGCTGGCCAATCCATACGGGTGATATCCTCCAATTGAAGGTATTCGTCTACAATGTTTGCACGGTGAGGACGGGCGTTGTCATCCATAAACAGAAATTCAGCACCCATGGCGCCCCGAAACAAACGTACATGTTGTTCCAGAATGACATCCAGATAGATGTGGCTTGTCATCGTTACACTCTGAACATGCAGGTCAGTTCTGGAACCAAGAATAATTCCTCCCCAAACGAGCCATCCTGCACCACCGTAACGGTGTCGTTCAATGGTGTTCAGACTGCAAACTAAACCTGTACATCACACCAAACCACTGTTGCGGTGTCCACAATGCATGCTCTCTACTCCAAGTTAATCGCAGGCGACAGTGAGTTGCGGTAAGTGGAACACATCTGACAACCCACGAGGATATAGTCAAATGTGCCCTAAGCGTCTGTACACGGTCTGCCTTGAAACTGTCGTACCGGTAGCTGAAGCGAGCTGACGAGACAGGTCTGATGCTGTGCTCCGTCTGTTTCTTTTGGCAGTAACTGCTAAATGCCGGTCCTCATTCGGCGTTGTAACTCGGGGCGACCTGTGCTGTAGCATCTACTCACATTACCATCATCTTGGAATCGTTGCCAAAGCCTGGTGATGACACTCTGGGCGATTCAAGTTCCTCGGATGCTTCCAGCTGGGTGCGTCCACATTCCAGTCGTCCGATAATTCTACCACGTAAAAAATCATCCAAATGCTTCCTTTGTGCCATAACTATGCGGTTATTGCACTGAAAGGCTTTTAAAGCACTTGTGAACAATTTTACTTCTTTGCCACCATTCCTTATATACCCGTCTCTTACACTCGTCATTGTGACGTACTATCCGCGCCATCTGGTGGTTTCCTGTAATTTACATATTCTTCTTCAAGACGTGTGTGATAATTCTACAGGTGAAATTTTTATTTAAGAGTTCAATTTCTGTGTGATTCTGAATTATCCTTAATTTATGGACATGTGTAAATATATATATATATATATATATATATATATTTATTTTCTAGTTCTAGTTGTAGTTTTCTAAAAAATATACATAAAAGCCCTTTTATATATTAACATTCATATATTTTTTTCTTTTATTAAACACAGTTTCGCTTTATTAAATGAATAATTACATCCTTAACTATTTATATTGAAAAAAATGAATACCCTGGAATATTATCTCTTTTTCCTAAAATTCTTTATACAATGTAATTGTTATTCTTAGTTATCAACTAATTATTTTAAATAACTACTTTTTTCACTTAATGGACAAAAATATGGATTAAAATCAAATTGTTTTCTTTCCTTATTTGATATGCATAGCATAATATAGAAAAATATAATTTAAATAATTCACACAAAGAATTGTTATTTTTTTACTCAATCAAAATTGGGACAAAATTTTAGTTTTGATTAAAAATTAAAGTGCCTTATTATATTTTTACCGCTTTTAACGGTATCGCTCTTTACATTTTCGTAGCTTTTGAGTCAAAGATATTGCAGAATTTAAAGCGCATTTATATTCTTCGTCATCATCATCGACTATGGCCCTATGGTGGGCCTGGGACTTCTGCCAGGTTTCTAAACGAGATATAGCTTCTTTTACGAGATAGCGTTGTCGGCCCTATGCCCATATTAGACTGGGTTTAAAGTGGATTCCGAACCACTACAAGCTGGGACTCAAACCCGAAACCTATGGCACCAAACACCAGAGCTCTGGCCACTAGGATCTCATGTTTTTTTTTCGTGCCCTTTCTATATTCTTGGTGTGTTTAAATAAATACAAATGATATAGAAATAAATTTTTTTAAAGGAAGATATGTGCTACATTCAAAAGTACTTTTTCACCAAGATGTCGTTTTCATGTATCTTTTTAATAGATAAATTTATTATTTTCCATTGAAACTTTAAATTGTAACATAACATTGTAAATAATGACACATAACATTGTAAATAATAACACATAACATTGTAATGTTGTTCGGACATAACATTGTAATGGAGATAAAATATTTTGTAAATAATTCTTCATCCAATGCATCACTGATTCTAAAAAATGACATAAATTCGCACCGTCCATTCTTTTTAAAAATTGCAAGATGTTTGACAAGGGATATAAATCCACATTTAAAAATCTACCTGAAAACATTTTGGATTTCAATTTTTCATTCTTCAAAGTGAAAGATCTCACCGGGGATTCTTCAGATTATGAATTGATAAAAGGAGAAAAAAATTATTCACATTTGAATTTTTTTTTTTTATTTTGCTGCGAATGGCATTAAAATATAGTTAGATTTCGAATAAAAGAAGACCTCTATTTTCTATTTTGGATTACAGATGTCTAAAATTTGTTTATTTATTGAACTACGTAGATTCCAGGAAAGCCATAGCAGGAGAGTTGTTGTAAATCTAAAAATATCTACATGTAAATCTTTTGAAAAACTGGTCACCTATAACGTGATCCAACCTTACCAAAATGATCTGCGCTCTTACAAAATACATATTTCTATATAAAAAAATTCCAAGATGTTTGAAAAGTAAGCATAGATATCCGTATCCAAAAAATATGCATGAAAAGCAGAATTTTGAGTATTGCACCCTTGAAAAAATACACAAAGGAATTCAAGGGGGGGGGGGGGACAGAAAAATATCTTTTTCCGTTTCGTTTATCCGAAGTGTATTTAAGAGTAGGATGAAAAAATATTCGAGATTTGCAAGAAAATATTATTTGATTTAAAAACAGCTTGTTTTTTAAAAATATATAAAATGAATAAAAATATATTAATTTGTTATGCATTTTTTAAAAAAAGAAGAAATAAATGCGAATATGCATATAAACTTATAAAAACTATATGCTCGACAAAATGTAAAAATATATAATTTAAATGATTCACACAAAGAATTGTTAGTTTTTACTCGATGAAAAAAAAAGAAATACCGTGGGATAATACCTGATTTTCCTTAAATTATTTATAAAATCAAAATGAACGGCTTAGTTATCGACTTATTATTTTAAACAACAACTTCTTCATTTAATGGTATTAAATAAGGATTAAAATCAAATTGTTTTTTCCCATTGTTTGATATGCACAGCATAATGTAAAAATTTGTATAATTTAAAAGATTCACACAAAGAATTGTTATTTTTTACTCAATCAAAATTGAAAAATTGTAGTTTTGGTTAAAAGTTAAAGTCAGGAAAGTGTCTTGTTATGTTTTTACCGCTTTTAACGGTAAAGTTCTTTACATTTTGAGTAACTTTTTGAGTCAAATATATTGAAGAGTTTAAAGCGTATTTATACCCTTGGTGCGTTTAAATATCTACGAATGACATAGAAATAACTGTTTTTAAAAGGAAGCAACGTGCTAAATTCAATTTACGCCTTTTTCACCAAGATGCCCTTTTCATGTATTTCTTTAATACATAAATTTATTATTTTGCTTTGAAATTTTAAATTCGACAAAACATGTTTTATGTATTGGCATTTACATAAAATATTTTGTAAATAATTCTTCATCCAATGCATCAGTGATTCTAAAATGACATAAATTCACACCGTCCATTCTTTAACAATTGTAAGATGCTTGACAAGTGATACAAATCCACATTTAAAAATGTACCGGAAAAACATTTTGGATTTCAATTTTTCATTCTTCAAAGTAAAAATTCTCACTAGAGACTCTTTGAGATTATGGATTCATAAAAGGAGAAAAAAAAAAAATTATTCACATTTGAAATTTTTTTATTTTGTTGCGAATGGCATTAAAATATAGTTAGATTTCAAATAAAATAAGACCTCTATTTTCCATTTTGAATCACAAATGTCTAAAATTTGATTATTTATTGAACTACGTAGATTCCTGGGAAAGCCATAGCAGGAGAGTTCTTGTAAATCTAAAAATATTTACATGTAAACCTTTTGAAAACTGATCACCTATAACGTGATCCAACCTTACCAAAATGATCTGCGCTCTTACAAAAATACATATTTCTATACATAAAAATCCAAGATGTTTGAAAAGTAAGCATAGATATCCGTATCCAAAAAATATGAATGAAAAGCAGAATTTTTGAGTATTGCACCCTTGAAAAAAAATACACAAAGGAATTCAAGGGGGTAGGGGAACACAAAAATATCTTTTTTTTTCGTTTCGTTTATCCGAAGTGTATTTAAGAGTAGGATGAAAAAATATTCGAGATTTGCAAGAAAATATTATTTGATTTAAAAACAGCTTGTTTTTTTTTATAAATATATAGGAGGAATATAAATATATTAATTTGTTATGCATTTTTTTGAAAAAAAAAAAAAGAAATTGGAGAATAGGGTTGTAAATTTATAAAATCGATTTCTACTTAAAAAAACTGTTAAAACCGCTTGACATTTTGCAAATTTTTAATATTTTGTAACGTCTCGGTCTGCACTAAACCTATAACGGCTTCAAGAAGAGGGCCACTTTCAGGATCATGGGAACACTTTAATTTTTATTTACAAGGATTGTATATATACACTCAAGAGCCAAAACATTATGACCACCCCTACATTTTGCAATGAACTGGCCTGGATGACGTGGAGGCACGTGATCAGGTGGGAAGTGGTATTTAACTGGTATTAAGTGGTGGTATTAATCCATGCCAAGGCGGGTTGAAGCTGTGTTGCGCGCCAAAGGTGGTCCAACTCGTTATTGACAGGTGGTCATAATGTTTTGGCTCTTGAGTGTATATACAAATATAGAGCTCTGGGTTATTATGCAAAGAAATGAAAATTAAAAATATAAATTTGATCACAACACGATTAAATCACATGTACAATTTCTTCCAAAATCGGAGATTTTCAGAGTTCTCGAGTCTACGTCGAATCTCAAAACAAGTGGTCTGTGGCAGACCGCTGTGGGATACACGATATAAATAAATTATATTATTCTGTGTGATACACGAAACCACAAGAGGTTCACTTTGGAAACAGGCGGAAATTCAGGCCGATTCAATCATTTGAGAAAAAAAGAGAAAAACACTTCTTGTCGACTCGTCGCAGAACTATCTCCTTTCTTCTCCAAAATCCTGCCTTTAAGAAATTCCGTCAAGAAGGGGGAGGGGGCATCAGCTTCCCTCATTTCTCATTGAAGTAGACATTTTCTCAGTTCATTTTCTATCACCAATCACAATGCAACAACTCATGGTGTAGTTCATATTCCATCTCTAATTGTTTGGACCTGTGAAGGTCGCACAGACAATCGCTAATTTCATGAGTCTCATTCTACACGACACTGATTATCTTCTATCTGATTTGAGTGACAGGTTGTTCTCATTAATACACAAAACACTAATTGCATGTAATATAATTACCCACAACACTGTCAAATTTGAGTGATGGGTTGTTATTATGTACTTGTCAAATAATATATATTCCTCTCTACTGGGAATGAAATGCCAAAGCTCTTCCCATGAGAAAAAAATGCTATAATTTTAACAATCAAGATTAAAAAAAACAATTTTTTGAATAAAAGAGTGATTAAGTGAAATTCAATAGGTGGTTCCATTTGAACTAAAAAAAATATCCTACTTATAAAAAACAATAGCGAAATAAGATAAATAAAAATAAATTAATTATATTATACAGCATTCTTGCATATTGAAACAACAATCATGTTTGCTAAATACATACTGAGTAAGAGAGAATAATATATTTTTTTAAAAAAAGTTCTAATTCTACTTTATTTTTAAAGTACCAAACTGTCTTTATGATGATGAAATAAAAATAGAGATAATGAAATAATGAGCAGCGAAAGCTCAATAATTTGTCTCATTTGATATTTAATGCAAAATGTAAAGATATAAAAAAATGTTGGGAAGAAACTACATATATTTCCCTTACTTTTTAAAAAATAAGGCATGTCAATGCCTAATTAATAAGGTTTAAATTATTTTCAAAAAATAATCGTTGAATTTTATTGGTTAGAAATTTTACGCTATTAACATGATGCATTTTTAATCCTCTTTTGAATAAAAAAATTGTGAAAACTTCTACAAGCAAAATCTATTACAGAGACCTTTATTGAAAAAAATGCATCAACGATGAAGAGAAAAAATCTACTAATTGCTTAAATTATAATCTTCTTTTTATCTTCTTATAAGTCAGATAACGTAATATATATATATATATTTTTGAACTTTTTTTTTTTTTTTTTGTACGGATTAAAAAATAAATGAATTTTTTTTCTCGGAAAAAGAAACAGGTACAATAAATGTAATTAGTGATATACAGCAAAAAAAAAAAATAAATATCTGTAAGAAAGCATAATCCATTATAAAGACACAAAAAAGAAATTAAATACGTTAAAGATCATTTTATGCTGTAATATATCATAATATGCCTGTTAAATTATAGATTAGGGTTATTCGCAAAATAAAAATGCTAACCTTGAAAATGTCTTTAAATAAAAAACATTTAGAGCAACAAAAATCAATTGTGCCATGTCGTATTTCAAATTTATTTGGATGAAGTAGTTTTGCAGTGTTGTGGTTTGTAGTAATTTTGGATTGTAACTGGGTGTGGTTGTGTTGTGACTTGAAACACAGGTTTGAGAACACAGCTTTATTTATACACGCACAAACACCACACTCATACAATATTTAACACATTTAAATACATATAATTATAGATTCGTGGAAGGATATTCATGGATATTCTTAGATATTCATATATATAATATTAAATCTGCTGAATTTCTGCCAGTCCAATGGTGAATAACAAATCACAATACTCGGTATTCAAAAGCAACAACAACTTTTTTTTTTAGCTCCCCCAATGCTTAATAGTCGGAAGATATTTAAACAAATTAAGATAACTATTGGGACCTGATGGGGGAATGGCTATTGCTCGGTGCCATGGGTTCGAGTCCCCCGCGGTGTTGTGGATGCTTGCAGTGGTTCGGAATTCACTTTAAACCATAGATCCCAGTCTAATATGAATGTTGGGCGTAGGGCTGTCAGATTTACCCCTTATAAAAGAAAAATCTCCGGTTTCGGAATCTTCCAGTAGGCAGACTGCCTTGGTCCACCATAGAGCTGTTCCGCTATCGAAGATGGCCATTAACTATATTAAGTCATAGTTTTCAAGGACTAAAGTTTTTAAAAACCGTGAAAAATCCCTAATAGATTTGAACTAAAATAATTCCTGCTAATAATTATTTTAATGATTTAAATTCTATGAATAAGATAAATATCTTATTTTTTTTCCATCAGATAAAAAAATGATTAATATTAGTGAAATATTATCCTAGCATTTGTTACTTTAAATAAAGCCTGTTGATTTAAGGTACTAATTATATTGGGATTGACGGGTTTTTTTTTTTTCTTTAATATACCGTTTTTACCGTTTTTTTTTTTCATTTCTGTCACTTTCTTGAAATGACTTCCAAAAAAAGTGAGTTCTTAAAAATAAGTATTGATATTGCGAAAATTTGTGATTTTGAATTAAATATCAAATGGTCAAGTTTTTGTTTCTGCTTTAGAGTTTTTTTCAAAAAAAATTCATCTTCATTCATTTCTGAAAAAAAGTCGTCGACTGCATGTAATAATTTAGTTATATATAAAAAAAAACATCGAAGAGCAGAACAAATTTTAAAGAAGAGTTTTTTTTTTTAATTTACAAGAGAGCATGCACTATAAATAATGCAATGGAATCCAGTGCTTTTCGGATAAAAAAAAAAAAAAATGAACTAAAAGAAAAAGGGAGCTTCAAGCAGGAAATATATTTTCTCTACACTTTACCTATCTTGAGTACCTTGAACTAACATCGAAAAAAAAAGGAAGAAAAACAGAAATTCGCCCACACCAATCTAAATTCTTTGAAAAAGAAGTAAAAAAAAAAAATTGCCGTTCAGAAATAACTGAAGATTTGCCCCAGGAAAATGGGACTGCAAAAGAAAACAATGACTGTTATCAGTAGTTTTGCAGTTGAATAATGTTTTTCAAATCTCCAGAGTAGATAAAAACAGCAATACTTTTGCAGCCTAAATTTTTCATGATAAAACAAAAGAGAAATAAGGATGTAATTGAATTTAAACACAACTCACCTGTATTGTTGTATTAATGTACTATACAGCTGTAATAGGATAGGAATGATAGGACATATATATGAAGAAAACACGTGAACACAAAAACTAATGGAGAACCAGAAAATTGTGAATTAGAAATATAATCATTATGCACACCAAAAGCTACTACTGGCATTTGCTAACTCACGCTATATATATATGTAAGCCCGACTCGTGGCTCAGTGGCAACGCGCGCTGCTGGTGGGTATTAGGCTAAGGTTAAGTCCGCTGGTTGCTTTGTTGTGTATCTTGCCTCGTTAGGGTGGATTATCTGGTGGGAGTGTTCCGGGTTTACTACCATACGATTTGTAAATGTGGAGTATTTCCTTTTAAAAGTCCTTCAGGGTCATGGAACCAAGTCAGACTTCTACCTACTGGTGCTCCATCAAGCCTTTCCCTTCTTCCATGAGGCCACACGCGTTTTTTTGGACTTGGTTTAGTTGTTGCTGTCTACCAAGTGGAATAAGAAATATATATATATGTGCGTAAATAGTGTGTATGCGTTATACAAAAATCGATATACTCAGGAATTCATTAATATCTCTTAATAAATGAAAGAAGTGCATACTTATAATTACAGGGGCATGTAGTAATTCCTGTAATTTCTGTTCTACAAATGGAATCAAAGTAAATGCTCAAAATGCTCTCATTGCATTTTATATAAATTAAAGTGATGTTACAATTTGGAACCAATCGCAATTGTAGAGAAAGGTTTATGCTGTTAGTTTCCTCTCACTTTCTGCATAACTTTCACATTGCATGTAGGAAATTTCTATTTCTTTCACTCATGAAATTTCAGACATGTCTGATATTAAGTTTCAGGTTGGCCGCATAATCCTCTCAAGGATTTTATGAGAGATTGGGTCAAACTTTTTTCTAAAATTCAGCCATTCTAAATTGCATTAAAATTCTTCTTAAATTCTGCCATGGCATTCCAGTTCTATCACTTCCTCCTTGAATTGTCGTATTAATTCACTATATGTCTGTTATTAAAAGTGCTTTTAGTCAAGATTGCCCTGATGTAGGACATACATATAAAGAAAACACGTGAACACTAAAACCAAAAGAGAACTAACAAGGAGTGGATTAGAAATACAATCATTGTTCACACTAAAATCTACTACCGGTATTCGTTAACACACGCACAATATATATATATAGTTTGTATGTTTTATACAAAAATCAGTATATACCAGGAATTAATTAATATTTTTAATAAAATGAAAAAGGTGCAATTATTGGTGTAGTTACAGGTGCGTCTAGTTCAATTCATGTTCTACAAATGGAATCATAGTAAATGCTCAAAATGTAACAATTAATTCCATTTTTTTTTTATAAATTAAAAGTAATGTTACATTTTGGAACCAATCTCAATTGTAGAGAAAGGTTTATGCTATTAGTTTCCTTCAATACCTGCTTAACTTTCACACTGCAGACATAATTTTTTTTCACTCATGAAATTTCAGATATGTTCGTTATTGAATTTCAGGGTGGCTGAATAATCTTCCAGGATATTTGAGAGATTCGGACAAAATTTCCTTAAATTCTGCCATTCTAAAATTCTTCTTAAATTCTGCCATTCTAAATTCCATTAACAATTCTTCTTCTTAAATTCTGCCATGCCATTCCAATTCTACCACTTCCACCTTGTATTCTTGTATTAATGCACTATATACTTGTTATTAAAAGCATATTTAGTCAAGATAGTCCTGGATATAGGATATATATACATATAACACGAATGAAAGCAAACTTATATATATAACAAAAGGAGAACTAACAAGTATTGCATTAGAAGTACAATAATTGTACAATAAAAAGTTACTACCGGTATTCGCTAACACACATACTACACTGGTGTCCAGAAGTTAAGCATAATTGATAATTATGTGAATAAAGAACGAACTCTAAATCAGAATGGCGGGAAACGTGATATGCGAGTGTGAAATGGTTATAAAATAAGAAATCAAATCAAAAGAACGATAATAATTAATTTTATTATCCAAAGTAGCAGTTTGAAGAAAACTGAGCATACAAGGGCTCACACTTTAAAGAAAAATTAAAGAAAAACATTAAATAAAATACTGGTGCTGCAGTTTAATAAGTCGTGTGGTCACCTCTGACAGCCAGGCACGCTGCACAGCGATATACCATACTTGCTACGAGATGATGAATGAGTTGTGGACTCAAACGGTTCCAAGCTTCTTGGAGAGATCTCTTCAGTTCTGTAACGGAGCTGGTGGGTGCGAAAGGGCTGAAATTTGTCTCCCGAGCATATCCCATACATGCTCGATAGGATTTAAATCAGGGGAGTTCGCAGGCCACGACACGCGCTGGATGTTTTTCCGTTTCCAAGGAAGTCATCAACCAGCACCTATCGTGACATGGCACCTTATCATCCATGAATATGAAGTCAGGACCGACAGCACCTCGAAACATGCGAACATAAGGCTCAAGAACTTCATCTCTGTATCTTTGACCAGTCACAGACCCCGTGTCAAAGAAATGGAGGTCTGTGCGGCCGTTCATCATGATGCCTGCCCATACCATTACTCCCCTTGATGGAAAATGATGTCTTTCCGTTATGTTTCTTGGTTCAAAACGTGTTCCACGTTCTCTCCATATCGTTACCCGACGAGAATCACTACTCAGACTAAACCGGGACTCGTCACTGAACATCACATTGGTCCACTCTCCCACACTCCAACGTTGATGTTTCAAACTCCAGTTCAAACAAGCACGTTTATGCGCAGACGTGAGGGGAATGCAAACTGCTGGTCTTCTGGCATACAGGCCAGCATGATTGAGTCTCCTGTAAACAGTTTGTCTCGAAATTCGTATTCCTGTGGCGACTGTGAGCGCCGAACCCAGTGCTCTGGCAGTACTGCCCCTCTGACGTCGCGCACTTATTACCAGATATCGGTCTTGTCTAGGGGTTGTGACTCTTGGTCGACTGATACCGGTTGTCGGGTAACATCTCCCGTTCTTTGAAACCTCTGCCACAGTCTTGAGATCACAGACTGGTCCACATTCAAAATTCGAGACACTTCGGTTTGTGATCGTCCGGATTCCAGCATTCCAAAGATTCTTCCTTTCGCAAACATGTCCAATTGGCGTCTTTGTGCCATCATTTACCTTGTGTGATGGTTAACAACGTTCCTTCACACAGCAGTTGCACGAAATTTGTCTGAACTGCCTATGCTGCGTGAATCGGTTTCTCTGCGTTCCGACATGCGCAGGTGTATCGCGCAGGACGTAGTCGACTGAAAGGTTTTGCATAAACCCAGTGTTTCTTCTTCACCCAATTAATATCCGCAAGAAATATGGAATACTTTTACGAATATTTACTCCATGTTTTTCGCATTTTACGATTTATGCTTAACTTTGGACACCAGTGTATATAGATACCTACTTTGTATGTGTTATACAAAAATCAATGTACCTAGGAATTGATATAATATATGATGATATATAGGAATTGATATAATAATAAATATATACACAACAAGCATGAGTTTAAATGAAATGCATTATTAATAAATTTTGTGATCTATGCAACTATGATGAACTTGATTAGTGAATGTAAAAATATGCTAAGAGTATTAAATTGACATACAATATAATTAGGATTTTTTGACAAGGACTACATTATATAGTTAAATAGTAATATAGTTTACATGGTTAATTTAAAACAATGGTAACATAAATAAACCTTATCTAGGCATGAAACGTGATTCATAGAAGCGTATAACGCATGTTAGATATTTAAAGTCTTAAATAGAAATTATAACGTATTTATTTTTAAATAGATATGTTTTTTTTCTTTTTATAAAATATTAAAAGATGTCATAAAAAATTCCCGTTATAAATAAAGAGAGATTAATATATTTCAATTCCATATTGTTTGTGAGTAATCAGAGGTTAAAAATTTGATATTTTTTAATTTTATCAAGTGTAAATTTAAGTCTTTTAATTTTATAAAGTGTAAATTTAAAATTTTATTTTTATCAAGTGTATAATTTAATTTTATTTTATACCAAGTACGACGTTTTTTGATGATGTCGAAAATGAAATTATTTTTTTTTAAATGAAAGTTCCAAGCATAAATGCCATGATCTGAAAACTTTTTGCCTTATTCAAACTTTCATGCCTCAAATAAAATAGGAATTACATGCAAAATTTTTAACAATTTAGGTGTAAAGTATTATATACCTAAAACCATTTTAATATAATTGAGAATTTTATCTATGTTTAATTGTTGTTATCTGGTAGTTAAAAAAACCTCAAAAATTATAGTAAGAGTTTTATTGGCGAAGTAATTCTATATCATTTTTTATTTCTTATTTTGTCTCATAAAAAAAGAATAAAACGAATTTTTTATTTAACTTATTATCTCTTTGAATTTGAATAGGATGTCTTAGTGTAACATATAATTTTCTTAATCATTGAAAATGTTACTCTAAGAAATATAAAAACTACAACTACAACTACTAACAACTATCCACCATTTATATTAATATATAATGTTGAACCCAAACATATTGTCCTTTGCTAATGGCAAAACAAGGATATGTTCTTAAAATTCTTATTAAAGTAAAACTTTATGAAAAATTATTGTCAAGAAAATTAAACATCTGCATTTACAATTATTAATAATAAAAAGTTCGTTGAACCATACTTAAACTAAGAAGTAAAAAAACATGTTTGAAAATCCATATGTTTTATTAAAAATGTATTAATAATTATTTTAACGGTTTTATTGACGAGTAATTCTGTATCATTTTTTTTATATTTATTTTATCCAAAAAAGAATGAAACTAATTTTTTTTTATTTAATTTATTACATCTCGGATTAAATAATTTTTATATACAAGCTACCTAAGCCCATTTTAATATATTTGTGAATTTTGTCTATGCTCAATTGTAGATATCTGGTAGTCAAAAACACCTCAAAACTTATTTTAATATTTTTATTGACGAAGTAATTCTATATCAAATTTTTTATTTCTTGTTTTGACCGAAAAAAATGAAAGAAATTTTTTATTTAATTTATTATATCTTTGAATAGAGCATAAAATATCTTAGTACATAGGACATAAGATATAATTTTCATAGGACATAATTTTCTTAAGCCTTGAAGATGTTATTCGAAGAAATATAAACAAAAACTACCCGCCATTTATATTAATATATCTTGAAGCCAAACACGTTGTCCTTTTATAAGGGCAAAACAAGGATATGTTCTTAAAACTGATATTAAAGTAAAACTTTATGAAAAATTAATGTACAAAAAATTAAACATCTGCGCTTACAAATATTAATAATAAAAGGTTCACTGAACCATACTTAAACTAAAAAGTAAGAAAACATGTTTGAAAATCCATATGTCTTATTAAAAACTTTTTTATAATTATTAAAATTCTAAAGGTTAACATTTTCACCAGAGAGAAAAAAAATTGTCTGTTTCTTGATTGGAGTTTATGCTATTGATAAAATAAAAAGCTCTACTTTTAAAAACTTCTAAATTAAAATAAGTAGTTGCTTAAAAAATATAAAAGTATTGTTGCAGCTTTGAAAGCAGTAGCTTAAAAATTTAGTGAAAAGTTATTTCTTCTAGGTTTCTTGATAATTAACATTAGGGATGGTATATATATTATAATTAGACAAGGTGTTTTTAATTTATAGGCGTGAATTTTTGACATTTTATGTTCTCTTTTGAAAAACAGTACTTTTTTAAAGCTTTTTTTTTTTTTTTTAAAGTGACATTTATATATATGTTCTTCATTTTCTTTGGAAAAAAAAATTTTTCGCTTTCATTTGCAAAAATTATGACTTTTTGCCTTTTATCTAAATTATCAAATATGAAAAAGGTTTCAATTGAGAGTATAGGAGAGCATATGAATAATAAAAATAACAGGCAATAAGGATTTTAAGAAATTATTTCAGTACATTACTTGAGTACATTTATATAAATTATTATTTCTTCACTAATTTTTAAAACATTAAGAATGAGACTGTTATTGAAATAACTTTTAATATTTTTTTAATTGTCTTAATTTTACAAAATGAATAATTATTTTTATTATAGGTAAAAAAATTTGATTCATGATTTGTATGAAAAACAACTTTAAAAAATAAAACAGTTTTCGAGCTAATTGTTATTTTTAAAACCCAATTACAAAACCCAATTTTCCAAATTAGAAAGAAGAAAAAACGTTTTTAAAAAAGTGAACGTTATTATTTCAAACGCTATTATTTATTTGAATGTAACGAAGTATTTCAAAATCTTTAAAATAGTCATTGAAATGTTTTTTGATATTTTTAATTTTCTATAAAAATTGCTTGAAATTAAAAGTGCATTTCATTTAAATTCTAAACATATACTAACAATTCATAAATACAAAATAAAAAAAAAAAAAATAGAAACTGTTGAATATATAAAAAATTGTAAATTAAGGCTTCAATGATATTACATTATATGTTGGTTCCTTAAGAAACCTGTGAATTGAATTTTGTTCATGGATTCTTTTTTAGAGTGTTGATCTCATTAATAGTTTTTGCTTTTTTAATAGATTAAATAGAATCTATTATATTTAGATTCCTTAAGAAACCTGTGATTTGAATTTTGTTCATAGATTCTTTTAGAGCATTGACCTCATTAATAGTTTCTAATAGATTTAACAGAACCTGTTATGTTTAGGTTCCTTAAAAAACCTGTGAATTGAATTTTTATTCAGGGATTCTTTTAGAGCATTGACCTCATTAATAGTTTCTAATAGATTTAACAGAATCTGTTATGTTTAGCTTCCTTCAGAAACCTGTGAATTGAATTTTGTTCAGGGATTCTTTTAGAACATTGACGTCATTAATAGTTTTGCTGTTTCTAATAGATTCAATAGAATCTTTTACATACAAAAATTGTACTATGTTTTTATAGAATTGGTACAATAACTAGATTTTATTTAGATGGTATTACGCTACATTATTTCTTTTAAATATTCGTGGATTTCATAAAATGTAGAAAAATAACTATCGACCTATTTGTCCTTTTCTTTAAAATGTACTGATAATGTACTTAAAAATGTTGAAATAATTTAAATCTTAAAATTTTTAAACTCATCTAATAGAAATCCATGAATTCAACTTCAAAAAGTGATAAAAAATGTGTTCCACCAAAACTACCTGATACCCAATTACAATTAACTCCTGATATGAAAGAATTGAACGATTGATTGTAAGAATGAAACGCATAACAACAATGTTAAAAAATAAAAATTATAGAATTCTAAACGATTTTCTTTTCTTGAAAAATCTCAATTTCCGGGGAGTGGTGAAATTATGCAAAAGCATCAATTATTAGCGAGTAGTAGAGCTAGAGCATGTTCTGGAAAAGTTCTACTGCGTGATTTACTTTTCTAAAGTTTGATTAGTTGCATATATTTGCTCGAGGGTTTTTCCCCTTCTCCAAATTGAAACATACAAAAAATGTTTACAAATCCACGCTAACTCATAAGCAATTGAAGCCGCTGCTGATAATTTTGACGAGTAAACTTCATCAACAACTGCAAACAATAATCAGGGAAAGTTACAACACATAAATCTCATGAATCATTATTAAAATATTTAATTTCATTATGTGAATTACCTATGTTCGTGACTCATTGTAAGTTTTTAGGACATGAATTACTGATAAAATGTTCATGAATTATTGCTAAAATGTTCAATTTAATCATGTATGCCAATTATTGTGTTACTTCATCTGTCGTTACATAAAAACATTTGATTATTATTTTCTATGATTTATTTACATTGTAAATTTGTCAATGTAATCAAAACAAACAGTGGTGGACCGTAACCCCGCTTTATAACATCCATTCTTTCATTTGTAACAAACGTATGTATCTTAGTAACGTAGGTTAAGTAACACAAAAAAATTGTTCCGATGATTAAATGTAAATGCTGACTAAAATTATTAATTTTTCCTTTGATAGGACAAATACTGTAATTTTGTCAATTGCTAATTTTATGGTAAAATTTGTAGGCACTAAGAAATTAATTCTGATATTTTTTGCATTACAGAAGTTAATTTATTAAGTTATGAAAAAATTAAAATTTCCAAAAAAATAGTTTTAAATGATATTTCAATAAGCGTAATTAATATTTCGGTTGATTAATTATTCAACGGTTGAATCAGCTGTTTGAAATTACTGATAAAGTTTATAGATTCAAAACTTGGAGATATAAGATTACAGCCACTTAAAATAGTAGGCTGATGAGCATTTTAATACAGATTTATTTCAGTCAGGATTAAAATAATAAAATTAAATTCATCTTCATTAAATATTTTTTTAAAAAGGAAATATATTTCTTTTTCCTTTTTTTTCCATCTTTTCCAAGCGTTTGGCTGGAAACATTTCCAACTTTAGCTAATTTAGATAACCTTCAAAATATTTTTAAAATACAACATAACAAAATTTTAATATTTATATTTGAAAATAACAAAAAAAATTTTAATCTGCAAATCTATTTTCAGCGGATGAGAAATTTTAATCAACGAAGAAAACCGTTTATTATACTTTTATTTTGAATTTACAAAAATTAAATTGTCTCAGTTCATTTAAGGTTTTATTTTCACGAAATATGAATAAACTAATAACTTAATAAGATAATGTAACCTAAAAAATACTCAGCGAATCAATATTCTGGATAAAATGCGATTATTTTAGTTTAAAATATTAAAAAATAATATTTAAAGCATTGATTTGTTCATTAAATTATGAGTATTGTTTTCGAGAGCGAATTTATTCATTCTTATTGGTTAATTTTTTTAATTCATTCATACTGGTTCATGAGCTTTTTATGCATAATGCTTTAAATTTCTTTCATGAGGCTTTTTATACACATTACCCGAAACATGGTTCAGTGGTAACGCGCGCTGCTGGTGAGCATTATGAGGGAGGTTCAGTCCAATGGCGTCTTTGTTGCAGGCACTGTTTCAAAAATCGAGGAGACTCGATGGCATTTGGCATGTTCAGCATCTTGTCCCGTTAGTCGGACTACCGTTTGGGAGTTTTCCGGGTTTTCTATCATACGATATGCAAATGGGTGTATTTTGTCCTAAAAGTCCTCCCGAAGGTCACTGGTCTCCTTCTTCAGTGTCATGGAGCTAAATCAGTCTTCTACCTACGGGTGTTCCATCTCAACAGAAGCTGCCCCCTTTCTTGAGATCATACGAGTTCTTAAACTTTTTAGTTCTCAACATTTAGACCATGTTGCTGTCTATCAAATTGGGATAAAAATACATAATATTTAATAAAATTTCTTTCACGAGCTATTAATTATATAATTAAATAATGTAAAATTGTCCAAAACAATCGTCTGTTGGAAGCAAAGACAATTTCATTTTAAACTGAAAATGAGATTTTCCAAAAAAAAAAAAAAATTTTGTAATTCTAAAATTTTTTTTATTTTTTAAGATTGTTGTTATGTGTTTTGTTCTTGCTTTAAATTTTAAATTTTAAGGGTAACCTGTATATCGACCCAGTCAATTATTTTCATTTCTTTTTTTAATTTTTATTTCTCCCTAAAAAATATAACATTTCTCAATCTGATATTTTCCAATTAATAATATCATCATTATTCGTTATTGTTGAATTATATTTTAACGGAAAGGAAAATAGAATAAACTAGTTATTCGATTATTAGAGGAATTTCGAACTATGAAATTTCACATGTTGATTAATACATTTATATACTGGCTAAAATGAATTTTCATCTAATTTATCACGGTCTGTATGATATAAATTTCAATTTCTTTATAAACCTCAAACAATTTAAGATTTTTTAGAATTCAAAATAAATTTAACTCTTAAAATTTTTAAACTCATCTAACAGAAATCCATGAATTGATCTTTAAAAAATGATAAAAGCGATTAGTTTCTCTTGCATCATAAAATAATAACATTTAGTTTCTTGTAAATATAAATAATGCTTAAAAATATAATAATGTGCAAAATAATTTCTTGCAAATATAAATAATTCTAAAATATATAAAAATGAATGAAATAATTTCTTGTAGATATAAATAATTCTTAAAATATAATAATAAGTAAAATAATTTCTTGTAAATATAAATAATTCATAAAATATAACAATAAATAAAATAATTTCTTTGTAATTATAATATGACTTAAAGGTTTAACATGCAATAATTTATCTGCAATAATCCTCTTTCGAAACATACAAGTTCTGATATTTAAAAACATAGTATGAGAATTTTTCCTATTATTTTATATTTCTGCCTTTAATTTTTATGATTCAAACATCTGACAGAATTTTTTTTTTAAATAGCTTAGTATATTCTGCTCTATACATTTTGAGATTCGAAAGCAGTTACAAGTTAATAAACAATTTTTAGCCCTCTTATATTTAAACATAATTCTTGTTTTTGTTCCTTTTCCCACTTGGTCAATAGCAACACCTAGACCAAGTCCATGAAACCGAATGTGTTGTCATGGAAAGACGGTCAGCTTCTGTTGTGATGGAGCACCCGTAAGCTGAAATTTGACTTGGCTTTCTGTCCTTAAAGAAGAAGGGCAGAGCTTTCCGGGAGACTTTTAGGGGGAACTACCCTGCATTTGCTTATAGAATGGGAGAAAAACTCGGAAATATCCCACCAGGTCGTTCGAATAACGAGGCAAGCTGCTGAACATCACAAACGCATCGAGTTTTTGAAACAGTATCTAAAACGCGACCAACGGATTGAACCTAATATTCCCCATGAGCGTACGTTGCCACTGATCCACGAGTCGGGTAAACATAAATATTATGTGGATTATATCATGATCTTTCTTACAATTGTTTCTGAAATATTCATGTTTAATGTAAAATTTCAGTTGATTAAACACAATAAATATAAAATATAATGTAAAAATACAATGAATAATAATAATAAAAAAAATTTTTAAAACCTCATCCTTCCAATAAAAAAAAAATTATGATTAATGCAGATAATATGAAAATTAATTCAATCAATTCTTTTAAAATAATTTGCATAGTTAAAAAATGTTTACTAAAATTTAAAATCTCTTTTTAGCCGTTTTCTTAAGCATTATTTTAATTCAACCTTTTGAAGTGTTTTTGTCCGCTCACTTTTTATAAAGTTTTGAAAAGAAAGGAAGTTTTTCAATTTTATTGAGATTTCTTGATGATCATCAAATTTTCAAAACTCTTTTTCTCACTTAAAAAAAAAAAACGTAATTAGATTTAGGATTATTAGAATTGAAGCTTATCTGTTTTGTTATAGTTCTACTTTGTTCATAACAATAGTTACGCGAGTCTTAAATAAGATTAATTATTAAAACCGGATTAAATGAATGTTTTTTTTCTATTCTAGAAGTTAAAAAGCGATGAATATAAAATGAGGAAAACTATTGTTGCTGTTGTTATTTTTTAATTCTGGGCATTAGTTATCCATAAAATACTTTATTCAAATTTTATTAAAGATTTTTTAATTGCATGGTTATATTTAGTCAAAGGAAATTTCTCTGAAAATTGTAAATAATTCCTTCACATAAATATTTGAAAGTTTATTCGTACACACACATTGCAGATTTTATGAAACAAAACAATACCCCAAACAAGACAGAAAAAAATGTTTTGGTTCGTAGATATTATTAAGTCTAGCTTAAATTTTCTAATTCTTCAAACACGAAGAAATGAAAGGAAATTTCTTGCCTTAAATTCAAGAAATACTTTCATTAGTTATCCATAAAAAACTTTATTCCAATTTTATTAAACTTTTTTTTGTTAATTGCATGATTATATTCAGTCAAAGGAAAGTTTCTTTAACAATAATAAATAATTCAGTCTCATAAATATTTGAAAAAAATACATTACAGATATTATGTAATAAAACAATACCCTAAACAAGATAGAAAAATGTTTTGTTTCGTAGAAATTTTTAAGCCTAGCTTAGATTTTCTAATTCTTTAAACACCAAGGAGTGAACGGAAATTTCTTCCTTTAATTTCAAGAAATACTTTCATTAGTTGTCCATAAAATACTTTATTCAACACTTTATTATAATTTATTAAAGATCATTTTAATTGTGTGGTTATATTCAGTCAAAGGAAAGTTTGTTTAACAATAATAAATAATTCAGTCTCATAAATGTTTGAAAAAATACATTACAGATTTTATGTAACAAAACAATGCCCTAAACAAGACAGAAAAAATGTTTTGTTTCGTAGAAATTATTAAGCCTAACTTAGATTTTCTAATTCTTCAAACACCAAGTGACAGGAAATTTCTTGCAATTTTTCGTATTAAGTTCAAGAAATACTTTCATTAGTTATCCATAAAATATTTTATTCATATTTCAAGATTTTTTACTTGCATGGTTATATTTAGTCAAAGGAAAGTTTCTTTAATAATAATGAATAATTCCATCTCATAAATATATGAAAGTTTATTCGAACATATACGTTAAAGATTTTATGTAAAACAATACCATAAAGATTTTATGTAACAAAACAATACCCTAAAAATTTTATGTAACAAAACAATACCCTAAACAACACAGAAAAAATGTTTTGCTTCGAAGAAATTATTAAGGCTATCTTAAATTTTCTAATTCTTCAAACACCGAGGAGCGAAAGGAAATTTCTTGCTTTAAGTTCAAGAAATACTTTCATTAGTTATCCATAAAATATTTTATTCATATTTAATTAAAGATCTTTTGTTAAATGCATGGTTATATTTATTAAAAGGAAAGTCTCTTTAACAATAATAAATAATTCCATCTCATAAATATTTGAAAAAAAATACATTAGAGATTTTATGTAACAAAACAATACCCTAAACAAGACAGAAAAAAATGTTTTGTTGCTTAGAAATTATTAAGTCCAGCTTTCTAATTCTTCCAACACCTAGGAGTGAAAGGAAATTTATCGCTTTAAGTCAAGAAATATTTTTGATTAGTTGTACATAAAATACTTTATTCAAATTTTTATTAAAGAGTTTTTTTAATTGCAAGGTTATATTTAGTCAAAAGAAAGTTTCATTAACAATAATAAATAATTCCATCTGATAAATATTTGAAAAAAATACATTAGAGATTTTATGTAACAAAACAATACCCTAAACAAGACAGAAAAAAATGTTTTGTTGCTTAGAAATTATTAAGTCCAGTTTTCTAATTCTTCCAACACCTAGGGAGTGAAAGGAAATTTATCGCTTTAAGTCAAGAAATATTTTGATTAGTTGTACATAAAATACTTTATTCAAATTTTATTAAAAATTTTTTTAATTGCAAGGTTATATTTAGTCAAAAGAAAGTTTCATTAACAATAATAAAAATTCCATCTGATAAATATTTGAAAAAATACATTAGAGATTTTGTGTAACAAAAACAATACCGTAAACAAGACAGAAAAAATGTTTTGTTTCATAGAAATTATTAAGCCTAGCTTAAATATATCTAATTCTTCAAACACGATGGAGTGAAATTAAATTTCTTGCTTTAAGTTTAAGAAATACTTTCATTAGTTATCCATAAAATATTTTATTCATATTTTATTAAAGATTTTTAATTGCAGGGTTATATATAGTCAAAGTAAAGCTTCTTTAACGAACATTCATGTTTTCTTTATCTATTCCCAAAAGTATATTTTAGCAAAACCTGAAATGTTACAAAAGAACCTGAAACAAAAAGAACTTCAAATCTCACTCGGAGACTAATTACATTATTGTATTAGAAAGAAACAAAAAAAAAATCAATCTGGCTTAACAAATCACATAATGTTGTTTCACCGCTAATGAAGTACATGCTAGATGCTCAGCAATATTGATTTCTTCTATAATTAAACCTCTGTTGTCCTATACTTACACCACTGAGTTGGGTAAAGTGGTACTTTAATACAATATTGTCAGAATTGGAAATGTAAATATTTAATGGGTGTAAAATTGACTTTAATGAAAAGTCTTTTCGTAATCCTTCTAATGATGTTGGCTTTACAGGAATTATTATTGAAATATTTGGGTACTTTGATAATGAATAACAGTAAATGAACCGAGGTCAAAATAAGTTAAATATTTTTTTAATTATAATTTTATGATTTATTTTTCACTTGGTTTTAAAATTGAGTATGAACAGATGAAAAAAGAAACTTTTTATGTGCAGGTTGGACAGCCGGATTGTAACTGGGTGTGGTTGGGTTGAGATACTTGAGGTACAGGTTGGAGAACTCACAGCTTTATTAACACATGCACAATCAGTGCGGAAGAATTCCTCTTCTAAGTCGAAAATCAGAAACTCGACTACGCACAGGGTGCGCGAAATATACTTCCTCTCGGGTGAGAATCTGTAGGCCCACTAATATGCAGGGTTGAGGTTAATATATTTTCTCTAGGGATGAGTGATTGATTTAGATAACATTTTTTTTTTTCATTTTACGTAATGAATTTGTAATTTTCATATTTAGATGTTCTCTAATAGACCTATTGTTTTAAACTACAAAAACTACAGTTTTAAACTCATAATCATTTATATACTACTATGAGACAACGGATTCTGATTACAGCTCTAGTGTTTTTCATATTGCTATTTTATTTAGTACCTTTTTTTTTAACAACATATTGAAATTTCGTGTCGATTGGTTTCGTTTTGAAGGAGTTTTTGACGGAGTTATTTTTGTAATTTTCTATCCTGAAGATGTCAGGCAATTAATAATCTGTTCTACAAATTTAAACTTGCTCAAACATTGTCAAAATGAAAAGGAAAAAAAAAATCCGAGTTTTTTAATTAACCAATAACTGAAATTTGAGTGTTGTTTATTATGCTTAAATTACATTCAAGCAGAAAATCAATGCAGTATAATTAAGTTCTAAATTAGTAAGAATATTTTCCAAAGTTAGAAAGATTGGGATTAGCACAAAATATTGATCTTTTTTAATGGATTTTTCTCAAGAAAATTCTAAGGTCCATGAATAGTAATTAACTTTTGACACTGTTATAACAAACTTTAAATATTCTCTTCCAACCAAGATGATGGAATAATTAAAGATAAATTAGGTTTTTTTCACATCTGCATAGGAGACCATGAAAATTCATATTCTAATGAATTTAATGAATAGATGCTATATGTTTGTATAGTATTCAAGGCAAATTAAATTTTCATAATTGTTGAATTTTTAAAGCAAAGTAGGAAATAATTGCAAACTGAATAATGGAAAAATAACAGTGAAGAAGTTAAACACTTTCATATAAATGAAAAAATTATTTTCAAGTTGTTGTTTCAAAGTATATTCTTTGAATAATTAACTTATATATAAAGCATCTAAAGTAGATATTATTTAAAGTAGATGCTAAATGTTTGAATAGCATTAAAAGCACATTAAATTTTCATAATTGTTGAATTTTTCACAGCAAAGTAGGAAATAATTATAAACTGGATAATAGAAAAAATAGCACTGAAGAAGTTAAACATTTTCATATTAATGATGACATTATTTTCAAAATATATACTTTGAATAATCAACTAATATATAAAGTATCTGAAGTAGTACTGTGTCCAAAAGGTAAGATCAATTTTCAATTTAAAATTCCCGGGGCTTATGGAATTTAATTTTTTTTTTTTTTTTTTTAGGTTGCTGGCATTGTCTTTGACATCTGTGGGAAATTTGACACCAAAATATTCATTAGTGTTTGAGTTACGCTTGGCTTTATAAGACGCTAAAACTGATTCCGGCAATTTTTGAAATGTCTGAATTAATTGAGCAAAGAACTTGCTTTAAATTTTGTTTGTAGAAACGTATAGAATGCTGCAGAAGGTATTTGGTGAGCATTCTTATATCGGAAAGAAATGTTTACAAGTAGTATAAACAGTTCAAAGAAGGCAGAGAACGCGTTGAAGACAAAGAACCCTCTGGTCCACCATCTACCTTAACCGACGAAACTCACGTCCAAAAAAATTAAAGATTTGGTGCTTGCAAACCGTCGATTTACAATTAGAGCCCTTGCTGCTGATGTTGGAATTTCAAAAGGATTCTATTTTGGGCCTCGAACGTGTCAAATCTCGATTGGTACAGAAAACACTGAATACGCCAGCTCACACTGCATTGACTCTTCGTGACTTCTTTGCCAAAAATGAAATCCATATCGTTCCACAACCACCGTATTCACACCAGTGCGACTTCTGGCTGTTCCCAAAATTCAAAAGATCACTCCAGGGACACCATTTTGAGTCGATAGAAGAGATTCAACGTGAATCGCCGAGCGCTTTGATGGCCATCCTTAACGATGACTTTTTAGCATGCATTAAGGATTGGAAAAATAGTTGCCATAAGTGCATTGTGTCCGAAGGGGATTACATAGAAGGCGATCAAATAAATTTGGAAAAATAAATAAAGAGTTTTTGAAAAAAAAATTAATTGGTCTTACTTTTTGGGCACAGTAGTAGATGCTAAATGTTAGAATAGTATTAAAAGCCAATTAAATTTTCACAATTGTTGAATTTTTTAAAGCAAAGTAGGAAATAATTATAAACTGAATAACGGAAAAAATAACACTGAAAAGTTTAACACTTTCATATTAATGATGAAATTATTTCTAATTATTTATTGATTATTTCAAAATATATTCTTTGAATAATTAACTTATATATAAAGTATCTGAAGTAGATGCTAAACTCTAGAATAGTATTAAAAAATAGATAAATTAAATTATTAATTAATTAAAAATTTCCAGAAATTAATAAAATGTTAATAAAAAAATTTAATTTTATTATTAAACTAATTTAAAAAATTAATTTTTTTGTTATTAAATTAATTTGAAAAATTTAATTTTGCTATTAACTTTATTAAATTAATTTAAGATTAAATTTAACGCAAAAATTTAAATTTGAAATTTAAAATTAATTTTCTAAAAAATCTTTTCTTTTTCTAAAAAATAAATTTTTTAATATACAGCTGATCATTTTTAAGCCTATCTCAGAACAAAATTAGAAAGTCGCTACAAGATTTGAAGTAAACTTGTCGGGAATTTTGATCTCGATTTCCTAAGCATGCAAAACTTTCAGAAGAAAGAAAATCAGCTATTCGTAACCAAAAAGAGAGATTTCTCGTTCGCAACTTAAGTTCCTCCAGGGCAATTCCACCCCCCCCCACCCTTTTATTTTTTTTTTTCTTTCCCTTAATTGAAGAGCATGGATAAGATCTGAAATATAAATTGGAATGCTGAACAGATCTCAACTTCTTAAGAATTCTGTGGGAGGAAAAAATGTTGCAAAAATGGAAAACCATTAAATATTTGAGAACTTGAGTTGAGAGAAACCAAAAGAATACTTATTCTCGTATATTGCATTTTAAAAGATTCCTCGTAATAAATACACTGTGCTCCTCAGAGAACTGGCCTGGAAATTAAAACGTACGGAATTTATTCTTGTAAGTGAAGTGCAACAACAAAATTTAGATTCGTGAAAATTTCGGGCCCTCAATAAGCACACTAAGTCAAAAGATCATCAATTTGTAAATTAGAAAATTTATATTAACTTTTTATGGTAAAAATACGAAAGATAACTTAATTGCTTAATTAATTTTAAAAAAAACAATAATGCAAAAATGTTAATTCCAAGCAATTTAAGTAACAATATGAGATATAAAAAAAATGCACAACATTATCTTCTTCATTGAAGTAATAATCATATGATGGGCTAGGCAGTCTGCCTACGGGCAGATTTCAAGACAGGAGATGTATTTTTTTTTACCGGTTAGGGTTGTCAGTCCTACGCTCAACGCTCTATAGCCTTATTAGACAAGGAACTACAATTTAAAGTGTATTTCGAACCACCTACAAACATCCATGGCACCGACGGGACTTGAACCTTGTGGTACCGAGCGCCAGAGCGCTGATCACTAGGCACTCATTCCCCCAATGTTCTCATTGATAAAACTAAAACAAATCTAAGTATATTTTTGTAAAACATAATATTAATTTACAAATTAAAAATAAAAATAAAAGTTCAAAGCGATTTAATTAAAAAGCATTTTAATTAATTTTTTAATTAAATTTTTCATATTTTGAATTTCTTACAATTTACTTGTATCGTAATTTATACTGTAACATTGCTCTGTCTGTAAATCAAACTTGTCGGGAATTTCGATCTCGATTTTCTAAGCATGCAAAACTTTTAGAAAAAAAAAAAGAAATCAGCTATTCGTAGCCAAAAAGAGAGATGCTCCAGGGCAATTCCCTCCCCTTTTTTTATTTTTCTTCTTTCCCCTAGTAGAAGGGCATGGATAAGATCTGAAATATAAATAGGAACGCTGAACAGATCTCAACTTCTCTTAAATAATTCTGTGGAAAGAAAAAATGTTGCAAAAATTGGAAAAGCATTAAATATTTGCGAACTTGAGTTGACAGGAAACCAAAAGAATACTAATTCTCGTATATTGCAATTTAAAAGACTCCTCGTAATAAATACACTGTGCTCCTCAGAGAACTGGCCTGGAAATTAAAACGTACGGCGTTTAATCTCGTAAGTGAAATGCAACAACAAAATTTACATTCGTGAAAATTTCGATGCAGCAGATATTAAAGTATAAGCACAGTAAATCAAAAGATCCTCAGTTTGCAAATTGGAAAATTTACACTAACTTTTTTATGGTAAAAGACACATAAAATGAGTTAATTACTTAATTAATTTTTAGAAAAGGACAAGAAATGCAAAAAATATAATTTCTCGAAATTTAAGAAACAATATGAGATATAAAAAAAGGCACAATATTATCTTCTTCATTGACGCAATAGCCGTATAGTGGACTAGGCCGTCTGCCCTACTGCAAATTTCGAGACAGGAGATGTTTTTACACGTTAGGGTTGTCAGTCCTACGCCCAACGTTCTACAGTCTTATTTGAGAGGTGTCTACGGTTTTAAAGTGGATTCCGAACCACTACAAACATCCATGGCACCACAGGGACTTGAACGTTGTGGCACCGAACGCCAAAGCGCTGGCCATTAAGCCATCATTCCCCTATGTTCTCATTTACAAAACTAAAACAAATTTAAGTATACTTTTCTAAAACAGAATACTAATTTACAAATCAAAAATAAAGAAAACGTTTAAAAAAATTTAATTAAAAATATTTTAATTAAAAATATTTTTAATTTTTTTTAATTTCTTACTGTTTTCGCTGTATTGTAACTTGCACTGTAACATTGCTCTGTCTAAAGTTCAGACAAATATATACAGCTGATCCTTTTTAATTTGCCAGTACGCAAATCCTATCTCCAGAAAAAATTAGAAAGTCGCTACAAGATTTAGAATTAAACTTGTCGAGAATTTTGATCTCAATTTCCTAAGCATGCAAAACTTTTCGAAGAAAGAAATCAGCTATTCGTAAATAAAAGAGAGATTCTCGATCGCAACTTAAGCTCCTCCAGGGCAATTCCCCCTCTCCCCTTTTTTATTTTTTTTATTTCCCTCGTTGAAGGGCATGGATAAGATCTGAAATGTAAATTGAATGCTGAACAGATCTCAACTTCTTAAAGAATTCTGTGGCAGGAAAAATGTTGAAAAATTGGAAAACCATTAAATATTTGCGAACTTGAGTTTAGAGGAAACCAAATGAATACTTATTCTTGTATATTGCACTTAAAAGATTCCTCGTAATAAACACACTGTGCTCCTCAGAGAACTGGCCTGAAATTAAACGTACGGCATTTAATCTTGGAAGTGAAATGCCACAAAATTTAGATTCGTGAAAATTGCAATGCGTCAAATATTAAATTGTAAGTACAGTGAATCAAAAGATCATCAATTTGTAAATTAGAAAATTTACACTTACTTTTTTTAAGGTAAAAGATACATTAGATAAGTGCATCATATAAGTTAATTATTCACTTAATTTTAAAGAAGAATGACGAGAAATGTAAAAAAAAAAAAAAAAAAAATTAAATTCTATGAAATTTAAATAACAATATGAGAAGTATAGAACAAAAGGCACAATATTATCTCCGAAATGCTAATCGTGTTTTTTTTTTTCTTTTAAATTAATTCAAAAAATTAAATATTTTATGATGATTTCTGTTTTTAAATCTTCTCATCGTATATTAGTTAAATTATTTATTTTAAATATCTTTATGACATGGCAATAGTGGAATATCACGAATAGTCTACAATGGCAGTGGTAGAATTCTTGTGGTTTTTCCAAGGCATACATTAACTGGCATACATGATGTGATACATGTGAGAGAAGTAGGAAGACATTTACAAAATCAACATGTTTGACATGTTGTCAAATGTATACCATTTAAAATGGTCATTACCATTTGTTTATTACCATTACCACCACCATTTTAAATGGTTCTGGTTAAGTTTACAAGAATCGAAATTTTGAATCAAAACCAATACATGTTGAAACATAATGGGTCATAATTCGAATATGTTTCTGAACCTCTACTTATGAAATTAATAAACCAAAAATCGAAAACGAAAATTACAAATTAAAATTATTATTCAGAAAAAAATAACTTTCACACTTAATACAGAAAATTTCCATCTGAAACTACAAAATAGCATTTTATATAGAAGTTTAATGAAAATGTCTTATTTTTGAAACTCTTCTTAGATCGGCCCTTATACAGTAATGCCTTACATTTAGTAATTATTTATATTGCAAGTGGGAGATCAAACATCAAGGTTTCTTGTAGTTACAAGAACAAAATTTGATGATGAAAAGAAAATAAAAAAGTGGATTGTGTTCTGTAATTGCGGAAGGATACTTTTGCATTTTCATCTAGATTGTTTAAAAAGTAACACAATGCCATAACGACTAGTACTTTTTTTTATTTTTTTACATTCAAAGTTGAATTAATCATGGTTTAGTATTATGAACTTGAAACACGATTCGTCAAAAATGGATTTTATAAATTTTAAAAACAAAAAATAATTTTATTTTGTATTAAAATAGAAGTTTTATAAATGCTATATTTTATTGTTTTTTGCACATTATTTTGTTTCTCAAAAGGAGATTGATTCAGTATGAAATAAAATGGTCAGTAAAAACATATTTTATAATTTAGCAAAAACATTTCAATAAAGATGCATTACACTAGGGAATTGTTCATTAATTTCACTTTGTTCACTAATTGCAATTGTTCATTAATTGATTACTTTAATTGCACCAGGAAATTGTCCTTTTTAAAAATGAACTCTTTATAAAGTTTATTGCCTTAAATTTGGGTTTTACCTTATGTAAAATTAAAAACTGCTTTTAGGTTTATTTATAATCCCTTGTCCAATTTTTTATTGGATAAATTTTTGGATTTATACAGATTGAAGTTTTGGATATCTAAAAAATAAAAGGCTCCACTTTAGATTGCTTTTTAATTGTTTAGAAATTTTCTTTAAAAATATATGTAACTGAATTTAGTTCTTAGTTAAACATTTTTACAACCATAATAATAAAATTTAAACCATTTTTAGATTATGTACTCATTTGAAACTGCGGAAAAAAACTTTTGCACTTCATTTGATTGTTTAAGAATAACACACAATACTATAGCGACTAATCCGTTATTTAATTTAATTTAATTTTAATATTTTTTTTACTTTTCGAAGAAGTAGAATTAGTCATGGTTTAGTATTATGAACTTGGAAAACGAATCTCATGAAAAAAGATTCGTCAAAAATGAATTTTATAAATTTTAAGAATAAAATAGAGAACATTTGTGTTAAAAATAGAAATTTTATAAAATGTCGATTTTCGTCTAACATTTATAAACCATTGACATTATTAACGCATGAATACATTGCAAATATTATCAATAAACCTAAGCTTTTGT
>BPLR01017246.1:0-13014 GCA_021605095.1 Caerostris extrusa | reverse complement strand
CATATTGCTATTAAATGAATAGTCAAGCTGTCATTTTGTGCTGAAAATTGATGCTTCTGAACAATATACATTGAGTTTATTGGGTTCTGAACAAAGAAAAATGAAAATTTTCTTCTTAAATACCGTGATATTTTTAAGAATTCATTTTAAAACAGAGAATAAGTACGATGTAATGAAGTTTAAACATATATTTTTTTTAAACCAGGATGTTATTCTTTTTCTTCCTTTCTTAAATAAATTGGCTGAAGATAATGTTCTTTACATTTTAAAAATGTTTTAAACATTGCCTGTTTAAAAGGCTATTAATTTTTGGGAAAATTATTATTTTTTAATAGCACAGACAATTTGCTTGTCTAAATAAATTGCTGATTACAGTAAGTTTGTAGTTTAAAAAATTCAAACTTAGTGAACCATTTTATGTGAATTTACAAATTCAGTCCCAACTAACCCATAAACCTTAAATAATCACCTTATAATTCATTTTAGATTATTATGAGATTCCGCAAATCCTTGCATAGTTGCAAAAGCTTCTTTTACTGTTTATATTTCAAGAATAAAATGTGAAAACTACATTTGTTTTCCCACTCATCACTAAAAATCCTTAAACCCTTTGCATATTTTTTTAATTTATACTTATCTATTTATTTATTTGTTGATATCCTCTAGGTTATCAAAAAATCGCTACAGTGTCAATTGACAATAATCATTTTAGAAGTCATCTGAAATCACAATCTATTCATAATAAGCCTTATAATTCAAAACTAAATTATGGCAAACAAGATTACACGGTTCATCACTGATCATCATTTGAGATCTTAGTTATCTTTATTAAAAATAATGTGTTTTTAAGTTGATGTACCTCTAACGATATCGGGATACTTGGAGTACTAAAAACAGTAGAGGAATTTTTTTAAGATACAGGAGTTCCTTCCATGGAATCCTGAAAATTCTAATGCATTTCATATACCGAGAACCACCTCTGAAATTTATTGGAATTACATCGAGTAAAAATTTAATGATAATAAAAACCAGGATTTTAAAAATGCACTTACCTTAACTGTGAATAGCAAAATTCAACAGATTATATGCATGCAATATCGGTATTTTGTTGTTTCTTATCCCACTTGGTAGATAGCAACATCTAGACAAAGTCCAAGAACCCTTGGAGCCTCATGGATAGAGGGAAAGGAGGCGGCAGTTTTGTTATGATGGAGCATCGTAGATAGAAGTCTGAAACTGTGGCTTAAAGTGGAATCAGAACTACCACAAACATCCATGCATCCGAAACCTGTGGTACAGAGCCCCAGAGCATAATTCCGTCGGCCATCAAGTTCTTCGTTTTGTTAAAAAAACAGTAAGAGTTTCAAAAATTTAATTCCACAAAAACGAAATTAAAAGTTCTTTTGTCTGTTCCTTCTTTTTTTTTTTTTCTGATTTATTTACAGTATATCCAAACTTTCGTCAATCATCATTTTTTTCCTTTTCAGTCATCAGGTTTTTTTTTTTTTTCCTTTTGATAACTTTCTATAATCTATTTTTGACTATCTGTATCCATGACAAAATAAATTCAATAAATATGTGATTCGAAACTGTTGGTTGATTTTCGTTATTTTATATGTGCTATTTGATTTGATTCAATACCTTTAGAAATATGTTCTTATATATCGCATCACCATAATAACTCACAGTTAAATAAAACCGATGTTAATAAACGTTCACAAAAACAACATAAAAAGTTAATTACTTTCCAATAAGTCGTGCCAAATACTAGTTTTACTTAAGAATCACCTTCATCATATATTATTTTTAGAACCGTTAAAAATCGTTCGAAGATAGTAATAATTCGATTCTATTAGCTAAATAACACTGCAGTGGCTTTTTAAAAAGTTAAACTTGTTATTACCACAATGAGGTATTCCAGTTTGAATTTTACAAATATTTCTATCATTGTAATGTAATAACTTCTGCTCAATTGTAATCCAAAGGAAACAAATATACATTTATTTCAGAGACTTCAAAAACCAACAGACAAAATACAAACTCAATAGTCGGCATGCGGATTGTTGCGTTTCAATAATTCAATTTTATATATTTTGTTGCCAACAAATTGAACACAAATGCTTTATTACACACAAAAAATGACTTTATGGTGTCGAAATTTCCAAACGATTTCAGTGCATCTGATTAAACATTAATATAATAGATGTATTACTAAAATATATTTTAACATTAATAGATGATTTGTTGCTTCTTATCCCATTTGGTAAACACAACATCTAGACCAGGGGGTAGCCAACCCACGAAACGCCTTTTAATATTTTCTTAAGAAGCCATGTAGTCTCATGGAATGAGAGAAAGTGGAGCGGCTTCTGTTGTAATGAAGCACCCTTAGGTAGAATTCTGACTTGACTACGTGACGCTGACTTTTAACCGAGCAAGGTTGTCAGCCCTGGCTTAAAGTGGATTCCAAACTACTACAAACATTCATGGCACCGTCCGACTCAAATGCGAAACTTGTGGCACCGAGCTCTAGTCACTCGGCCAATGATGGCCAATTGGCTAGCACTCTGGCTTTTGATACCACAATCTTCAGGATCGAATCCTGGCAGTGGCATAGACGTGGTTCGGAATCCACGTTAAACTATAGGTCACGGTCTAATTAGCCTAAAGTGTGCCCGAATGATCGTACAAGAACAAATCAAACACAGTCACTCGGTCATCATGCCCCACTAAGAGATACATAATTTGCCATAGTACGTTTTTAAGTAATTAAAAATGATAATATAATATTATAAAATATTATGTGTTTAAAATAATTAATTTATAAATCGAGAATATGTATAATGTTAGGTATTATACTGTTTAAAATACTTTCAGTCTGAGGTCAACAGCCAAACGGTTTATAGTAGCAGTTTTAATTTCACATTAAAATTTTTATTCCATTTTAAGTATAATTCAATTCCTACTATTAGTTCACACTCTCCCTATATATATCTTGTTTAAATTTTTAATCGTTCATAAAATACTTTTTATTCCTCCACTCAAGTTCAAATACATTATTTTTAACTTGTAGTGGATGACACGGGATGTTGATACAGTTTTTTCAAATATTAATTCATTAATTAAAATTAATTAATTGTAGTTTTTTTTAGATTTAAGTTGCATGTATCTAATAATAGATGGCGCCAAATGTAAAAGGAAAATTTCAACAGTATTTGTAAAGGACTTTTCTGCAATATAGTAAAATAAAAGTAGCAATTGACTTTAAAAAAAAAATTATATTATTTCTTTTAAAGTAAAGGATAAAAATATTAACTGTGTTCAAGGTGAATTGGCCAAATAATTTCGGATGAATGACTCCCGACTCCCTAGTCGAATTTTTTTTATGACGACTCCTGACACTTTACCATAATTTTATATACTAAAGTTCGTTACTGAGGATTTAGAAAAACTTTTTGAAACAAATTCAATGACTTGTATTGAATTCGTGTAATATGAAAACTATTAATGTTGTGCAATATCAATGATGCATGAGCTAGCTATTCCTTCTTCGTCACTAGTGCATGTGGTGCGATAGGCAATGGTGCAGAAACACATGATTTTATAGTAGCTAGTATTTGTGATGTAGGAACACACTTCTTTTTTGTCATTAATAGCGGTGCTGGGACACACATGTTCGTTACCCACTTTCGTTATGTAGCACACGTAACTGCCCTTTCCTCACTAATATTTATGACAAAAAAGGCAACAGTGTGGCAACACCTTGACCAATCTTCGACCTAGGGTACGGGATGCAGCAGACAATGATAAAAAAATATATAACTCTCACTTTGCCAGTAATGTTTGAAGCGCAGGAACACAAAACTCCCATTTCAGTACTATTTGCAATGAAATACAGCAATATTTCAATGTAGATAATTGTAAATGGGGGACAATTTGTCCTTATCAGTGAACAATCCTTAATGACCTTACATCGAGTACCAGCATTAGAAGATAAAAACTCGTCTTCACATTTTTACTACGTTGAAAACGTTACACAGTTATTTTATCAAAGGAAAGATGTGTAAAGGAATAGTGTCCGTTGAGTAATGTAGTTTCTAGTTACGCTACTTGCAATCTCAAATTTAAGTTATTAATTGGAAGGATAATAGACTGAATCCTATTTTAGGTTACTTAATCATTACATTCGGGCATGATGGCCGAAGAGATTAACGCTCTGGGTTTAGCTGACACAAGTTTCGGATTCGAGACATGGCAGTGCCATTGTTGTTTGTAGTAGTTCGAAATCCAGATTAAACGGTAGATTTCGGCCCAATGTGACTGTTGGGCGTAGAGATGACACCCCTACCCCGTAAAAATGAAAACACCCCCTGTCCTGTCAATAGACACCCTTAGTCAACCTTGAGGATGTAGCGTAAATGAAGAAAAAGAAATATTACATAAGCATGTATGTTTTCTATAAATAAATAATCCGTTTATAATATGTTATTTTACTAAAATATTACTGCTCCACAGAGAAAATGAATTACCTTTCAATCCATAAATAAGTGTTTAAAATACAGCTGACTATTGTTTAAATACAACTTCACTGCAACCAAACCGACCATTCGCCCACCTAATTTTGTACAATCATCAGATGCTATGGATTTACCAGAGTATATAACTAAATAAAGCGCTTCATTTCTCGCAGTGGATCATTTCTGTGGCCCCATTTTGCAATTGTTTCCGAATAGCGCGCGTAAACTCGAAATATCGAATACTCGAGTCGGTTATTATCTTCCGTCCTCCAAGTTTTCGATTTTGAATTAAAGCTTTTGAGATGCAAGTGGATTCATAAGGGCAGCCTCTCTTGTACAACAATCGCTGGAGCACTCCTTCCGACATATCCAGGCCTTAATTAAATTGTTAAACTCTCCAATTAAACATACGCTGACCAACATATCATGGTTGGAGACACTGCAGACTTCGAATCCATAGGGAGATTCCATATTGCTCACATGGACTGCTCGTTCTAAGGAATAATCATAAATCTGTATGTTTGTGATAAATTGCAATTATAACCATGAGATTCGTTTGCCATCTCTTTCCATGTTGTGAGGGGGCATTAAAACAGACGATGCGTTTATGTGAATGTGGTAGCGAAATGAACAGGATGGTGGTCATCCAATGAGAAACGCGAAAATTGTTTACTGGGGGTAGTGGAGGAGTTACTAAAGCTTGAATATGAAACTGCTTTATAAATTGTACGTGTATATTAAAAGACGAATTTGCAGCTGTTACTATATAAAAGTGACGACAGGTGATGTGCTACAAATATTTAAGCAGGTTTTTATTTGCCATATTATATTAGAAATAGTTATTGTGATCTGCCTACCGAGAGATTTCGAAACATGAGTTGTTTATAAAAAATGAGAAATTCTTAAAATAGAATTATTGAAAAAGTAAGATACTGTCAAAAGCGCAGCAATCTGTTGATTCTAACGATTAACAACAAAATTTACAAAAAATGAATAGAGGTTTGTACCCATTATTTTAAATAATTTAATAAGTAGATAGGTTAATAGAGTCATCTTTTATTTAATATTACCACGTAAAGTTAAAACGTACAATAGTATCCAATATTTTAAATAAAGAAATAAATAGAAAATTTTGAGTTTAAAAGTTAAACTGAAAGCCGAATAAATAATTAATAGATACAGTCATTTTTCATTTAAATGATGAGCCGAAAGTATTCATTGTCTTAAATGAAAAAATATATACTTGTCAACTTAGATTTAATGGTAACACGAAATGTAAAAGCTGATGTAATCATTATTTCAAATGGATAGATGGGGTTATATTTGATTTAACTTATTATTGTTAAAATAAAAAAAAAAAAACTATAAATTATTAAAATTCCATACTTTTATAACAGCATCAACCTGTGTCAATAGTATCGAAATGTATGTCATTGGATAGGGTAACCAATAAAATAAATTGATCGTAATCCATCATTTCTCTCATACTTTTCAAAAATCAAAATTTTTCTGTATAATTATGAAAGAATATTTTGTAATTTCGAAGGATTCAAAACGTTTTATTTATTTTTTGTTCTACATAATTTTATGAAGGAAATCAATTTACAAAATATTTTTCATCATATTTTATACTTATCTTTTATCCGATATTCTTTCGTATTAGTATACCATTCTATAAAGCTCTTCATTTCCTGCTGTTTATCCATCTACTAAGCCTATTTTCTAATTCGTTCTGGACAACATTTAGAGTCTGAAATACTAAGCATTAACCCATTATTCCAGTGTAGATTCCCTCTAACTTCTTCTACCTCACCAACCCAATTCGTGCTCTTCCAACCAGTCAGGGTTCATAAAAGCAATCTCCTCGAATAACAATCCTGAACTCACTCATCCGCGCATATCCATGTCTTAATCGAATTGTTTAAACTGTCCAATTGAAACACGGCACAACCCGGAGAACAGTGCGAACTGTAAATGCTTGTTATGAACGTTATACCACGCATATTCCATGGAATCATTACGCATCTGCATGATTGTGTTAAATTGCAATTAAGACTGTGGGGGGTTCGTTTGCCATCTCTTTTCTATTTTGGGGGCAATCTATTAGAACGCTCTCTATTCCTCTGAGACGCATGCAGCTCGCAATGAACCGGGTCGTGGTCAGTCGAAAGAGAGACGCTCTCCTGTGATTTCAACTTTCCATGTCGAATTTGGAAGCCTTTGCATACATTTCACGACTGCACTAAATGGAAGACTTCTCGTTCACGGTATTACAAAAGAGCTTTAATGACTCTGTTTTGCCAATGTTCAGTTCTTTTGTATTAGGCGGATAATTTTTCTTGGAAAGAAATGGAGTATGAATAAAACATAGAAACCATTAGAATTTGAAATTATTAGAATGATAGAGTTATATAATTACTAGAATTTACCTTTTTATTTTCTTAACATTATCATCATTTCTGAATTTAACATGCTCTTACCAAAAGTTATACAATACTGTTACATGTTTTTTTTTTGTCATGATTTGTTAAGTACAACAAATGAAATTATATTCTTTTTCGTGATTTTTTATGTACCATAATAATACCCAATACTTTTTTTTTTGTCTTGATAAGTATCATGATTCTTAAAAACGTAAATGAAAGTTTTTTTTTTTTAATAATTCTTTTATGCGCAATTAATGAGATTTTCCTTGAATATGATTTTTAAGTACTGTATAGTAGTGTTTTCTTAATCATGATTTTTAAATGCCGTAAAGAAAATGTCCTCATTTTCATGATTTTTATATACCTTAAATGAAAGGATTTTCTTAATCTTCATTTTTAAATGCCGTAAAGGTTAATGTTTTGTTTGTCATCTTTTTTAAGTATCGTAAATGAAGGTGTTTTCTCTTTAAGGTTTTTTATGTATCATAAGGGAAAGAATTCTCTCAATCAAAATTTTTAAGTACCGTAAATGACAATGTTTTAATAGAAAGATATCAATCTTTCCATAACAGATAATTCACTATGGTATCATACTAAACTTTTAAACAACAATATCATTAAAGAAATTTTTTTTTATGTAATTTTGAAAGATTATGGCATTGCTATTATTACTTCAAGCGTTGTTAGAAGAATAGTATGCTGTTCTCTCTAACAGATGCATGAAAAGAAAAATATTTAAAAGAAATTTTTCCCGATATTTCTGGAAATAATATATTTTGAGTTTAATGCTCCACCCTCTGCAACATTTATGCAATAGGGTTTTCCTAATATTCAAAAATTAATATGTTATTAAATGTTTGCTAAATGCTAAAATACTTGATACTAGAAATTACATTATATTATATTTATTTATATCTAAAAAAAAATGCCGATATAGTTTCATTCAAAAAATCATGAATTTGTACAGCTTCAAATTTATAAATTATACAACAAATAAATAAAAATACTTTAGTTAATCCTTTTACACATTTTTTAATCCATTTACTAAAAAAATTTTCTATTGTTGTTAAAATGCTTTAAAGCACAATGACTTCAAGTTACAACCCTCTCATCTGCTCCATCCCTGTAAATCCAGGTAAATCCACTGAAACCCGTTTTATACATTTCCGCCGAAGCTTAGCCAGTGCCATTGAGTCCGGCGAGCGACGGCTTCAAGCCGGAACAACAGCCGGATCAATGTGCCACACAAAATGCTAATTGGGACCGCCTACCAGGATATCTGCCGCTTTGTACAATCAGTCAACCAACTTTGTCATTTGAACAGAGTGTCCACCAATTGCAGGTGGAAGATCCAACCTCTGTTTGAAGCGAGTGGATTCATTGGACGTTTATCCTTCTCTCTCCCGTCGGTGAGACAGTGCTTCTTTACAGACAGTGTTTCTACACATAAGTTTTTGCTTGTTTATAAATTACATTTTTTTCTATTGATCCTCTTGTAGAATGGGCATTTCTTTCTTACAAATGTGAACGGTATCCGCGTGAGGATACTATTGACACCACAGACGCTGTTTCATAATTTGTGGTGGGAAATCACGTGGAAATATTTAATTTAAATTTATTGTAAGGGTCATTTTATAGGTTGTGCATTTGTTTCTTACATATGTGAACGGTATCAATGTGACGAGAAAACTGATTCCACATATTGTGAAATAATATCTTCTTCGCCAGAAGCAAGATGTAGAGATCTTTTCGAATATTTTAAACTAATTTATTTTTCTATTTTTTACTTTTTTTTCTCATCCTGATATCGACTTAATCCTAAATGGAATTTATAGTACGTCAGATAAAAATTATGAAAAAGAAGTTCAAAGTAAATCTTATTTACATTAAAATGACATATCGGTTTTTCAAATAACTTCTCTAAGAATTTTGTACTTGTATTTCAAAATATAGAAAAATTTTAAATTTACCTTTTCTGCACCTTCCCTAGCCCAGGCAATAGCTACTCAATTGCGAATTTAGTGTTAAAATAGCTTAAGGCTAGCCCATTAATTAGCCCTTAACAAAAAGACTTTCTGCTACTTATGGTTTAATCACATAAATTAATGTATTAATTGAAGCAGCAAAGAACAAAAGACATGTTATTACTTATAATGAATTATAAAACAATTAAAATTCCATTCGAGTGAATATTGATGAAAAATGAGGGTGTAAATAAAATTATTTTGTGCATCAAAGGATCACTTAAGTACTTAATATTCTGTTAATACTAGTTTATTTTTAACAGGAAAATTAATAAAAAATTCGGTTCACTCGAATTATCAAATTAAATCATCGAACGAACTAAATTCATTGCAATGTTTGTCGCCTTTTGGCTTGTATAATTTGTGTCTTTGGATTGTTAAATGTGACATCGCGCTCTCTCTTTGCAAGGGTTGACATAAAAATATCGCCAAGGAGTAAATAAAAAGGCAGTTGAATAGGATTTTTGTATTGTAATAAGTAAATATATATATATATATACATATATATATTGCAGATTAACATTTTTATGAAATATAAAAAAAAACAAGAAAAATATATTATTATTTATACCAAATATGAAATTACTAAAGTTTTAAAATGAATCTACATCTATCTTATTTATATATTAAACGCATATGTACATAGATATCATGTATATATATATATATATATACATAGACGATATCTATGTATATCTGTTTAATTACTTATTGAATTACAAAAACAAAATCGAAATTAGTCTCCATTTCATACATTAAAGAGTATGAATTCCACTTTTAAATATAAAAAGAAAAAGTAAAACATATGCTACATTCCTCCCAACAACTTAATCCTATACAAGAAACTGAAATCGATGTTTTTAAAGTGACAGCCAAAGATTTTCCCTTTAAAAACTTTATTTCTCGAGCAATCATAAAAACCATGTAACAGTTCACTGGGAGAAATTATGGCAACTCAAAAATTTCTTTTTCTTACTGTTTTTTCTTTTAGTTTAATTTTTTTTTTCAATCTTCGGTTTCTTGTTGCGTTTGGGAACGGAAACTTCTTCAGTAAAACTAAAGTGCTTAAATATTTCCCATAAAATATACTCCCGAGCTTAAATTCAAGACTTCTCCATGTTTCGCATCTTGTGCCGAGCTCTAAGAATTGACATCCGCATTTTGTATTGATGAACACTCCTTGGGTCCTCATTAAAAATAAAGTATGAAAAGTGTCACAGAAATGTTTTCACGTGCTTCAGCTGCTCTCTTTGATGCATCTTTCTGTTAAAGCAAGGATTATTTTCTTTCTTTTTTTTTGGTGATGATGTCACCTTTCTGTATGAATTATTCAAAAGAACCTTCTAAAGAATGCTCAAGAACTTTTGACAGTTGATTTTTTTTTCTTTTTTTTTTTTTTTAGTTGGTTTTTTATTTTCGTGTTGAGATAAGTCGTTCATTCTTCAAAGATATCAAAAATTCAACCTTTTTATTTTTTATCTCCAGGTACCAAAAAGAATCATTTTTATTTAAATGACGTCAGGTTTATCTGTTGATGTATGCCTTATCCAACGAATTTTAAAACAGATATAATATCGAATATGTTTTCGCGCATTTCTCGTAGCATTTCTTGCGGAATTTCTTTCGTGAATGCGATAAAAGTATTAATTTTTATGCCGAATAATTTCAATACCTGAAAGTTTCACAACCTGAAAGTTGAATTTTCCTAAAAATATTTATTTCTTTTTTTTTTTTTTTTTTTTTTGGCAACTTTATTTTTTCGGTATCAAATGAACTAAGAAAATTGACGGATATAATTTTTTTTTTCCCCCTTATACTATTTGGTGACAGCAACATCTAGATCAAGTCTAAGAGTCCATGTGGTGTCATGGAAGGAAGCAGTTTCCGTTGTGATGGAGTACCCGTAGATAGAAGTCCGTTTTGGGTCCGTGACGCTATTTCTTTAGCGAGGAAGGGCGCTTCAATAATGATTACCCTGCATTTGCTATTGTATAGGAAGAAACCTGGAAATCTCCTACTAGGGTAATCCGACTCACGAGGCGAGATGAACATCACAAACACCATCGAGGCTCCTCGTTTTCTGAAACAGTGTCTCGAATATGTTTTGTACATTTCTCGAAGCATTTTTTTTCTACATTTCTTGTGAGGTTTCTTTCATGATTTGCTTACGATAAAAGTATTAATTTTGTGTCGAATAATTTGCAATCTGATAAGTTCCTGAAAATATTTATTTCAATTTTTTTTTTTAGTTCTGGAAATTGTATTTTTTCGGTGGTATCAAATGAATAAAAAGAAAAATTGACAGATATCTTTATTTATTTTAATTCTTATCCTACTTGACAGATAGCAGCCTCCAGGCCAAGTCGAAGAACCCGTGTGGTCCAATGGAAGGAAAGAGAAAGGATGGCGTCAGCTTCTGTTGTGATGGAGCATCCGTAGGTCGGGAAGTCCGACTTGGCTCCGTGACCCTACTACTTCAGCATGGAAATATCTTCGCAGGGAGCTATGCCATATTTGCCTGAATTGTGGTGGAGAAAAATCCGGGAAACTCCCACCAAGTATTCCGACTCACGAGGCAAGACGTTGAACATCACAGACGTCATCGAGGCTCCTCGTTTTCTAATACAGTGGCTACAAAAAAACCGCCAACGAAGTTGAACCTCCACTAATGCTCATCAGCACGCAGTGATTCTGAGCCAGCAACTCTTAACTTTTATCACCACGCCTATCTAATATACCCAATTTAATACGTAATGGTTAAATGCCTAGTCATTGGCGATTAGTGTGGTTGCTAATGATATACTACTTTCAAACTCAAAACTAGTTATGTAATTGAGAGGATAACAGATTGAAATATATTTAGGATAATTAAACATTAAATAGGAACCTGATGGTCGAGTAACTAGCGCTTGGTGACACAACTTTCGGGTTCAAGTCCCGGAGGTGCATTAATGTATATAGTAGTTCCCAATGTTTATAGTCACTTTAAACAGTACGTAAAGGTCTAATATGACTGTGGAACGTTGGGCCTTAAGCGAACAACCCAACCCCGTAAAAAGAAAAGCATCTCCTGTATCGAAGTCTGCCTGTAGACAGAGAGTCTTGGACCCCATGTGGTTGTTTACGCCAATGAAAAAGAAGATATATAACATAAGTATACATGTTTCTATAAATAAATAGTCCCCTTTAATATGTTATTTCGAAAATATCACTGCTTCATAGGGAAAATTAGTTATCTATCCATAAACAAGTGTTTAAAAATGAGGTTTTACTTATTTAAATACAACTTCACTGCGACCGAACAGATCTTTCGTCCACTAACTTTGTACAATTATCAAACGCTATATATATATACCAGAATATATAACTAAATAAAGCACTTCCTCTCGCAGAGGATCATTACTCTGGGTTTATTTTGCCATTGTACCGAATAACGCGCGTAAATTCGAAATATCGAATATTCGGAGTCGGTTATTATCTTCCGTCCTCCAAGTTTTCGATTCCGAATGAAAGCTTTCGGATGCGAGTGGATTCATAAAAAGGGCGGCCTCTCTTGAACAACAATCGCTCGAGCACTCTCGTTCCGGCATAAATCCATGCCTTAATTAAATTGTTAAACTGTCCAATTAAACACACGCTGACCAACATATCATGGTTGGAGACACTGCGGAACTTCGAATGCGGCGGGAGATTCCATATCACCACACGTGGACAACGCATTATAAGGAATAATCATACATTTGTATGTTTGTGTTACATTTCAATTAGAACCATGAGATTCGTTTTGCCATCTCTTTTCCATGTAGTGGGTGCATTAAAACAAACGATGCGTTTAGGGCATGGGGAATCGATGGGATGGTTGTCATCCAATGAGAAACTCCGCAAACTGTTTTCTGGGGGATAGTGGTTGATAAAAGATTGAATATTGAAATGCTGTATAAATTGTACGCTCTTATTAAAAGTCAAATTTGTAGCTGTTACTACACTGTTGTTAAGCGTAGAAAAGTGATGTGTTACGAATATCTAAGCACGTTTTTATTTGGCATA